>CAJFCP010023413.1:11582-23989 GCA_904066005.1 Synergus itoensis | reverse complement strand
TGCATTTTATTATATTTCTACAAAATAAAGTAAATTTCGCGTACAAAACCAAGCAGAAAAAATTCCTTCACAGAGAGGGTTGAAAAATATAAACTTCTCAATTTATTCAAAACATTATATGGGGGTAAACTATCCCGAAAGAAGATATAATTATACAAGAAAATTACCAACTGAGTGTTAATTCATGTCGAAAAAATCTGAAAAAAAGTATGTTGAAGGCAATAATAAAATAAAATTTATCAGACCAACAATCATCATTAGACTTGTTTATTCATTGTACGTGGTACAGTAGTGATGCTTTTCGAAGGAATGTTTAAAACACAAAGATTTTTGCACCACGAACATCTAATTACGACTACATTTTGACATCCTGAAATTTCACATAATGCATTAGAAAATGTTTTGAAGGAAAAGTCTACCGGATTCTCAAATTCTGCTGGTTTTTCTGCAACGTGACCACTTTTAAACCAGGAGTACTTAAAATTAGATAATTAGATAATTGATTATGTACTAAAGACTGTATTTTTATAATATTATTTCGCATGTGTAGATTTAAATCATAGTTTAAAAGTATAACTGAATCTGAAAAATGTCGCACATAATTTTTCCATATGCGAAATCCATAAAATGTATTGACTAAATTGAGAAATTTATATTTTTCAACCCTCTTTGTGAAGGAATTTTTTCTGCTTGGTTTTGTACGCGAAATTTACTTTACTTTGCAGAAATATAATAAAATGCACTTAAGGGTGGTTATCCCCTATAAAGTAATTTTTTGGGAAAATGCAAAAATACGTGAACTTTATTTTATTATCGCGTGCAACATATATTTTTTTCAGATTTTTCAACTTCAATTTAAACCTATTTGCTAATTTTCTTGTATAATCGTAACTCCTTTTGGGGTAGTTTACCCCCATAAAATGTTTTGACTAAATTGAGAAGTTTATATTTTTCAACCCTCTTTGTGAAGGAATTTTTTCTGCTTGGTTTTGTACGCAAAATTTACTTTATTTTGTAGAAATATAGTAAAATGCACTTAAGGGTGGTTACCCCTTATAATGTAATTTTTTGGGAAAATGCAAAAATACGTGAACTTTATTTTATTATCGCGTGCAACATATATTTTTTACACATTTTTCAGGTTGAAATCATACCTGTTTGGAAATTTTTTGTATAATTAAAAATTATTGTGGGGTAGTTTTCCCCCAAAAAATCTTTTTGATCACGTTGAAAAAATCACATATTTCATATCTTATAGTGAGGATATTTTTCGAGTTGGTTTGATTGGGAAAGATTCTGTTATAATATGTGAAACAATTAAATGGGTATTTAGTACCGCACTTTTCGGGGGTGATTTTTACCCCCTAAAAACCATTTTGGGCTCGAAAAAAAATACGTGTCGCTTAGTTTTTCGAGTACTACAACATATATTAGAATGAACAAAATCGGAGGGGGACACCTACCTAGGGTTCCTTGTTAGTAGTCCGCGAGACACGCAAACTTGTGCCGTAAACCAAAATTTTATGATCCGAACCATTTTCGAAAAAAATCAATATCAAAAAACCACCCAAAAATATAAATATGAAAAATTCAAAACAAAAAAATTTGTGCTGGTTGTGCTAGGCGAGTAAAACAAATAAGTCTTGTGGCATTTTTTTCTAGAATCAATCGTTTCCAAGAAAACCGGATTTTTGTGAACTTAGATTACGTCATTCCCCCAAAATTTTCAAAATTGCGAATCGCCTAAATTAAGGATTAGATCTAATTTTCACAACCTTATTGCTTCGAAATTTTGCCAAAATGAAAATAAAAAACTTTTCTTTTTCTCCGAAAATTACAATAAAAATATGTAAAAACTATTTTTCTCAAACAAAACTACAATATCTATTTTTTCTGAAGAAGCAAAAATGACATCTTGTCTGTACATTAACATTGTCTTTTAATATTATATACAAGTTCCGTGGTGAGATTCATTCATCTTCAAGTCAACACACCTAAACTGGAACCAACTCCTGAGTCCGGTTTCAACAATACCGGCCACAGAGTCTTCATTCAACGAAACCAACCCCTGACAAATTCGGTAATCAGGTTTTATATTGCCTTCTTTTCACGGCTAAGATCGAAATCTGAGGGAGGAGTTAGAAACTTAGTTTCTATTTCTTGTTTCAGATGCTGATCAAGAGATTTTTTAAAGGGCCTGCCTATAACAAAGTGTCAATAAATATTGTTCATTTTTTAATTGTAAATTCGGAGAGTGTTATTTAAAAATCTTGCGGTTATCCTCATCCCGGTATAGAGAATCTTTTTCCCTATCCAAAACGAGGAGAACCACCTTTTCCTTTATTCCTAAATCTTAAAGTTAGGGATGTGATATGATTCTTAGGACGTAACATATGTTTTTCGTTATAAAAACACAGTAGGTATATATATATTTTTCTAAAAATTTACTACATTTACAGTTGTATGAATGTTTAAGCGAGGTTTCGCCTTCTAAAGAAAATCAAAAAATTTTAAATTTTGTAGTCAGTTATAGTAATATCTAAAATAAATAATTAAATAATTATAGGGTTTTTCAAATAATACTGTACAAATATGAATGTGGTATTTATTTTAGAAAAAAAAAAAGACATTAAACAGCAATAAAACTGTAAAAAGAATTAATTTTGAAAACAATTTAACATCTATTATTTTTTAAACTCCAAAATAGATGTAGTAATTGTTTAGATTATTATACAATATAAGGAAATTTTTTTAATAAATATATATTATTCTTTGAAAACTGTTTAAGTTTTTAAAATACACATCATCTAACTGTTATATTAATATAAAACTGAAATTAAAAAAAAATCTTAATTATATATGTTAGAAAAGAAGAAATAAAATATCATAAATGATAACATTTAGAAACAAAGTAAATGCGCGCGCGGAGCGTGCGTTCGAGCTAGTCTCCATATAAAAACGCTACAGTTCTGTTCAGCTCCAGACTATATATGTTAAACGGTACTACCCAAGTGGAAATTTACAATTGGCGTAGTACTGTGCCAGTACTGGCCAACGTTGGCGTGGTGCTGGAATAGGTACTGGCGCAGATCTGGCTGAGTGTTGGGGTGATAACGCTGTTCAGTACTGATTAGCCAGGTTTGTTTCTGTCCTGAATTCAAGTACTGGTGCAGTATTGTTGCAGTACTGCAGCACTGGTACAGTACTGATCCAATGGTAAAATCAGTACTACGCCAGCTTTGGCTACCCAATATTGGCACAATACAACTGGAACAGTACCGTGCCGGTTGTAAGTATCGGCTTAACCATGCAATTTCCACTTGGGTAGTTTAAAGTTCAGGCGACCAGATTAAACCTGACCCGAAGTGATCTTTACACACCAATATTAGCATACGAGGTAATAAGATTACACAAAATTTTTCAACTGGAGAATGCTGTTGAACTTTACAAGTAAAATATTATATTGAGTTACCATCGTTTATATAAAAATTAACAAAGTCATTTGTAATTTTTGCTTAATTGAATCTAAAAACGGAAAATCAAAAAGAAGTTTAAAAAGGAAAGAAAAACAATTGTTAATCTTAAAAATTTCTAATAACCTAAAATTGTATCGTTCTAAATGGGTCCATTTAAGGGCATGCTCTACGGTGACGACGTAACCAATTTTTTTGGCGCTCACCATGTTCAAGCAGAATCATATATCGCTCTCAAAATTTGGAATATAGGAAATGAGACATTAAATTGCGTTTGTATATTTAGTTTTAGTCATAATATTGAAAAAAAATCAAGTCGGTAAAGTGGGGATCTGATTTTTTTTTAAATTATGGATCCAGCTAATTATACAAACGTAATTTAATGTCTCATTTTCTATATTCCAAAGTTTGAGAGCGATATATCATTCCGTTTGGACATGGTGAACGCCAAAAAAAATTTTTCACAACTAAGCGCAGAGCATGCCCTTAATGTCCAAAGAAACCCAAAACAATTTCATCTACCTAATCTCCTAGGTTCACCCTCAAAATCAACCCCTAAGTTGAAAAAAAATCATTAAAAATATCAAAACTTCGAGAACTAAAATTTTATCGTTCCAAATGGATCCACTAAATGTCCAAAGAAGCCTAAAATAGTTTCATCTACGTAATCCCCCAAGGTTCACCCTCAAAATCAACCCCTAAGTATAAAAAAAAAATCTTTGCAATTCACCTAACTTCAGAACCTAAAATTTTTTCGTTCCAAATAGGTCCATTCAATGTCCCCGGTAACAAGGCGTGTATTGAAATGAGATAAAATGATTTAAAAATTTTCAAAAACGCAATTGCTTTGAATTGAAAGCGTTATGAATTTGAGTTAAATTTTCAACACTTTAATCCAGTTTAATTCTGCAGGATTGAATATTATATTGAAATGTTGATAATTTTATTTCGAGAAAGGGATTAAATTGACTGCAATTTTCACAATTGCCTTAGAAAATTAAGCAGAATTAACTTGATTTCAAATCCATCACTCGCGTTAGAATTAGAATGTGTTCATTTTTGGCAGAATTAACTTGACTTCAAATCTATTATGCCTGTCAGAATTAGAACGTTTTCATTTTTAGTCGCAGGATTTAACAGGATTGAAATGAGAACGTATATCGATAAAATTAATTGAAATGTTTTCGTTCAAAAATGAAATTGCTTTGAATTAAAAGAGTAGAAAAATCGCCCACATTCCAACTACTTTCTATTCAGTTTAATCCACTCCTTCTTACCGGGTTCAAAGAAGCCCAAAACAGTTTCATCTACCTAATCCCCTAGCCTAGATTCACCTTCAAAATCAACCCCGAGGTTAGGAGTTGATATTGAGGGTGAATCTACCCTGCTTAAAATGTCGGGTTAAAACCATATTGAATTTGGAAATAAACCGGGTAAAACCCCATTTGACTTTTACCCGGTGCTTTTCGGGATGTATCTGGTCTCTTATTATGATTTGCGAAACCAATCTGGCTCTATCCGGATTTTATCAGGAGAGCAGAGTCAATAAATCAGTTTAATAAATATTATACCCGTTCCTACCTGGGTCCTACCTGGTGAACAAAACGAGATATTAATTTTCAGCAAACACGAAATCAGTTTTCTAACCGAATCCTACCCTGTATTTATATGACAGTTGGTGCACACGGGTCAGTTACCCGGTCATACCCGGGTCCTATCTGGTAAATAAAACGAGGTATAAATTTTCATCAAATACGAAATCAGTTTTCTAACCGAATCCTAGCCGGTCTTTATATGACACTTGGTGCATGCGGGTCAGCTACCCGGTCATATATTTTAAATATTTTAAATATTGAAAAGAGTAACAGAAAATAAAATCGGGGGGTGGAAGAGAGACAGATAACCTACCGGTTTTAGAAAATCCTTTTATTATAATCATCCGGCACTCGATTGCACTCGCGATTTTTTTATATGAATTTAACGCCACGAGGGTTTTTATTTGTCACTTTATATCACTCAACAACGCGAGAAACCGTGAAAATTGCGAGAAAATACAGTAGGAATACGAGATGACAAGAGGACGCGCGAGAAACTTATTTTGCGTGGACTGTACCACATGTGGTCAGGTCAGGTGGTCTGCTACTTGGCGGACTCGCCACTACGCAAATCAATTATCGGTAAAACAGGCATGGCGGGCATTTCAAGCATGAATAAAAATCTAAGTATTCTATTTTGGAATTATTTTTGTTTGTTTCTAAACAAAGTGAACCTGGATAATTATAAAAAAATAGCTTGGATGCTATAAGTGCATTATAAATATAAAGAAGTAAATAAATAAATATATATATATATACGTGTGTGTGTGTGTGTGTGTACAATCGAGCACTGAATGAAACAATCCAAAAAACAAATTTCAAGACGAGTCAAAATAAAATTACATATATAGATGTTACGATTACATATATAGATTACACACACACACACACACACATATATTACATATATAGATATTACGACGAAATTAGGGTAAAAATAAATGATATTCAGTAAAATATAAGGTTTCTTGTAAAGTCATTTTTTACGTTTTTTTTTTTAAAGTTTTTTTTTTTTAATTATCTCAGGAACTGTCTAACATATCCAAAAAGCAAACCAATCAATTGATTCTGCGTTAAAAAAATGTTGCACCTTTTTTTCATATAATTTGTGATTTTTCGAAAAAAATTTTAACTCAAAAAATCTCAAAAACCTGACATACTGAGAAAAAACAGGAACCAGATTTTGAGTCAGCACAGAAAACTACTCTGGAAATGATATCTCTCATTCCATGAAAACGTAGGTCATATTTTATTAACCAGTGACGTCTGCCCATTTGAAAATCATTCTATGGCCCAAGCCGGGTCCAGGCCTGGAAAACTAGACCCCGGTCTGGGGATCGAGCTTGGGTTTTGGCATAAGCCGGAAATTCGCCTTGAAGAATTTTCATCTACATCTTGCATTGATATTAAAGCTCCTCCCTTGCTTTATCCGATTAATAAATATGTAGTTTGAAGTTATGATTGAAAACAAGCGGAATGTGGTCGTCCCATGAATTAAATTGTTTGTATCGATTTGTTGGCTCGTGAGAAAATTCTTCACCTAGACTGTATGCTAATAGACAAGAATGTCTCACGCGGTTCTCACGAGTTTACTTTCCAAGGGGAGAAAGGAATATTAATAGACTAAGGCATATCCATCAGTGGTTTGCCTAAAGAAGATGAGAATTTTTACATTAAGGGTTTAAAGGGTTAAGGTGGAAGGTGGAAGGTGGAAGGAAGGAAGGAAAGAAGGAAGGAAGGAAGGGAGGGCCCATGTGTATCTCAGCCCATATGTAGTTATGTATATTGTATACTATACTACGAACCCATTAGCATTCCTGCGTTATTATAATTTAACACTGAGCATATCGGGTTTTGTAATATATTATATCTTATACAGAAAAGGGTTGTTCCTGCTTAATGCATTCTAGTCCTTAGACCTTAGGTGCTTAGGTAGTCGGCTCTTGGTGCGAGTCTAGGTAACTAAAGTAATGGAAATTGTGTGTTCAACGAGTGAACTATCTACAACTTGTTATTGTCTAATATTCTTCTCCATTGTAAGCAGAAATATATTAACTTTTATGTTTCACTAAACCATCAATAAATACATGCATACATACATATATACATACATACATATGTGTGTGTGTTTTACTCCTAAGATGTGCTAAAAAAAAGAATAATAATTTAATTTAATTTTACTGCAATTAATGCCATGACGGTATTATTGCATGTTAAGAAGTCACTTGCCTTTCATTTCTTCTTGACACCAAGTTGTGTAAGAAACAAATGAAGAACAAGGAACTTTTGAAAACACAATAATACGCAGTTATTGCACTTTGTTGTATAAAGTAATTGTATTTATACAATACAATATAAAGAAACATAAATAAATGACTTAAGTATATACTTTTAGAGACAATTGATACTACCTTTGTTTACTAAAGTCGTATTTTATATTGTAGTATTCTTATAGGTTTTTAAAATTTTTACATTCAGGTGTGTCCCCTTTCATTCTGAAACCCTTTCACAGTGAGCAGGTAGCTGGATGGATGGATCCCTTTTTCAAGGGTGCTAAACCTTCTTCTCGAAAAAAATGTGGTTTGCCTCGCTTCACGGATGGCGTGATTATACATCTAATATTTTTTAAGCATAACTTCACAGAAATACGTTATTCAGCATATTAAATCTCGGATTCATGAACGAGAAGTAAAACCCTTTACTAAAATTAAATATTTTAACCCTTCTTCCTTCCGTTTTTATTTTACTGTACAGAATAGTACAATGATTTCAGAATATTTCACTGATTTTACGAAATTTGAAGAAAATTCCCCAGCGATTTCAAGTAAATTCACTTGATTTTATGTGAATTCATGTGACTTTATAGTTTATACGAATTATATATATATATATATATATATATATATATATATATAATTCGTTTTATTTATATATTGGAAAATTTAATAATTTGTATATTGTTGACAAACACGGATAAATATATATTATTATTCAACTACATTTTATGATTATATTATTCTCATAATTTTTAATATCTAGAGATATAAGGGGATTAAGAAAAAGTTACAAGAGTTTGTAGTAATTTCTGCAAGTTTCAAGAGGTTTAGCAAATTTTAAAGAATACTAAAACAATTTTTTTTACCAACTTCAAAGCTAGTTGAGGAATTTAAAGAAATTTCATGAAATTTGAAGTGATTATAGATAATTTAAAAGGATTTTAAGAAATTGTGCAAGATTTCAAAGAAAGATTTTCCAAAGGATTTCACGAGAATTAAAACCAATTTAAATGTTTTTTTAAGTTTTTCAAGAGATTTTGAATGATAATAAAGAATTTCATAAGATTTTCAAAAGATTTTAAGTAATTTTAAGGAATTTAATGGGATTTGAAAAAGCTTCAAAGGATTCTAGGGAATTTGAAAAAATTTTAAGGAACTTCACAATATTTTAAAAATATCAAGATTTTCAAAAGGATTTCAAGAGAATTTAAAACGTTTTACATAACTCACTAAATACCATATAACACACTGTTATGAAATTTTTCTTTTGTTAAGTTAAGCATCATAGATAAAAATACTTTGTAATCAAATGTACAAAAGGCGTAAGCCGTAAATAAACTAAGCTAACTAAATAAATTTCAAGTGATTTTCAATAAGTTTTAAGTATTGTTAAAGAATTTTTCAAGATTTTCAAGTAATTAAAAATATTTGTTAATTATTTCAAAATATTTAAAATGATATAAAAGGATTTTAAAGATTTTAAAATAACTCCAAGGAATTTAAGGATTTTCAAGAAATTTCACAAGATTTTTATAATTTCAGGACATCTTAAAGGGTTTCAAGAGATTTTAGGGAATTTAAGGGGATTTAGAGAGATTTCAACTGATTTTTAAAGAGTTTTTAAACAATGAAAAAAAAATCAAAATATTTTCAGTAGAGGTGTGCATCTGTTCCGGTCAAATTTTCTGTGCAAATTAGTACTTTCTTGGCATGAAGAGATGGAGCCAAAAAATCAAAGTTAGTATTTTTGAGGAACCCGAAAATCAGAGATCCTTTTAACTTTGTAAAAACTGGAAAAAGATTATTTTTCAGCAAAATCATATCTGTCTAGCATCAAAGGGAATGAAGGGATGGAGACAAAAACTCAGAGTTCGTATTTTTGAGAAGCCCAAAAATCAGAGATCTATCTATCTTTCCAAAAAGTTGAAAAAGATTATTTTTCAGCAGTCATACATCTATGGCAAAAAGGGGGGCGGGGATAGTTCTTGGCATGAAGGGATGGAGCCAAAAAATTGGAGTTAGTATTTTTGAGGAACCCAAAAGTCAAAGATTCTTTATACTTTGCAAACAATTGTATAAGATTATTTTTTATTAAATTATTATTTGCGTGAAGAAAGGTGGGTAGTTTTTGGCATCAAGGGATGAAGCCCAAAAGTTAATTTTAGGATATTTGTAGTACCGGAGTAAAAGTGAGAAATATAGTGTTGTTTCTTTTTAAAAATATGAAACTGTTTCTGTAAGGGTTGATTTTTGATAAGTAAGGGTTGTTTTTTGATAAGATTCGTTTAGGGTATTCATGAGTCCAAAAAAAGCTCGAAATTATTGTGTGCTTTCATTTTTGAAACATTGTATTTCTGTAATTGGGGTTGATTTTGAAACTTAAGGGTTGTTTTTGAAATGTTTATTCACATGGGATGTCAATTTTGACATTTTTAAATTCAAAACAGAATTAATATTTCTTTTTTAACCTCTTTAACATCACTCTGGATAAAAATAAGTGCACGGAGAGAAAGCTATAGTTGGGCCAACCATATATATTGAAAAATATGGGGCAACCATAGTTATGGTTGCTGCAGCCATAGTTTGGTCAGCGCAACCATTCAATTGCTTAGCTTATCTATTTTATTGGTTGCGCTGAATAAACTATGGTTGCACTGACAAAACTATGGTTGCACCAACCATAAATATGGTTGCCCCATATTTATCAATATATATTATCAACCATATATATTAATAAATATGATAATTGATAATACAACCATAGCATTTCTCTTCGTGTGTTTTTCTCTTCAAACTGCACTTCATAGTTAGTCATAAAAAATTCCACTTCGGCCGAAAATTATTCTTTGCAAATTCTCTTCGGCATCCTGTGAACACCCAGCATCTTTAACCAGTACGCAAACACTGTATCGCCCCAGCGAAAGCTTCGGATTGAAATTCGTTCCGAATCAATCAGAAATTTTCCGAATCATTCCTGAATTTGTATCCGAACCAAACAGTTTCATCCTGATCAAACCCGAAGGAAGTTTTCAATCCGCATTAATCCGAAGCCCATTCAACACGAATCCAAAACTTTAATCCGAAAGAATCCGCCAATTCGAATTAATTCAAACTTTCAATCCTAATGAATCCGGTCTATCCGATTCAATCCAAAAAATTCCGAAAAATTCGGAAAAATTCGGATTGATCCGATTTATTTGGATTGCAAGTTCAAATTAATTCTGATTAATTCGGATTGGCGGATTCATTCTGAATAAAGTTTAGGATTGCTTTTGCATGGGTTTCGGATGAATTCGAATTTAAAACTTCCTTCGTATTAGATTGGAATGAAACTGTTTGATTCGGATAAAAATTTCGGAATGATTCGGATTAATTCGGAATGAATTTCAAACCGAAGCTTTCGCTAGGGCGACCATGTGTTCCACCAAGTCATGGACATAAACAAATATTGTAACCCCATAAGTAAATGAGGTGAATGATAAATGAATTTAGAAATGTCAAAATTGACATCCGCTGTGAATTTTGAGAAAAAACTGAAGTAAGGTGAATTCACGTGCAAGTGAAATCAAAGTGAAATCAAAGTTAAATGAAATTACATAATCGCCTCCCAGGAGCCCAAAAAAAAGACCAAAAATACTGTCTGCTTCAATGTTTGAAAAATTGTTGTTTTACTTTTATTTTGCGATTTTACACGTCTTCACATCAAAATCGATTTTTTGAAAAATGTAAAGAAGCCCAAACTTTCCATTGTAGAATTTCGTAATATTATAATATTAATTTTTACTAGAGTCAATTAAAGTGAGGATATAGTGTCAGTTTTACATAAATTACTATTTTGAATATTAAACTGTGAAGTTACTAATAATATTGGAGAAAATAATAGTGAATGTTTCATTTATTTCTAGAAAAGAATGTTAAATTTACAAAAGGCAATAGTAAAGTCACTTCTCCTTGTACAACCGGAATTGCCATAGAGTCTTTAGGAGATAGTGCAACCATATTTATAATTTTTTGACACTCAGTGCGCGAAATTTGATTTCGCACACACTGAGTCAAAAAAGCGTATGCTAAATCAAGCTTCGCACATGTCGTGTCAAAAAATACGGTTCGATACATGTGCGAGAATGTGATTTTAGCCTTGTGTGACCTTTTCATACAAGGCTAAAATCATATTTGCGCAATGTACTATTTCCTATCGAAAATAGGAAATAATTTTACCTTCATAATAAAAAAATTCACAGCGTTCGTGAATTCTACCATAGTTCATATTAGATTTTGTGAGCTATATACGTATATACACATACACGGAAAAAATATGTCCTATAAAAAGTGTAGAACTTAGTCTGGGAATCTTGGACGGGTACCAAAATGTTGTAAAAATTGAAAACCTCCTTCTTTGAATATTTACAAGATATTTCAATACTAAGTGCAAAAAAGAACTACATAAAGTCCTGGACTGTCTAGGAAAATATGAAGAGTTCTAAAGCAAAATAAAAAAAGCGAAGCCGACATCAGACTTGTAGTCTTTTGTGTTCAAGTACACATCACACACACGAGAAACGTATTCGTCACTTATTTCACTTCGTCACAAACCTAATTCTGTACCTAACTTAACACTACTACATACAACGCAATTCTCTAACGCAAAATATCGCACGCTGAGTATACCGGTCGAAATGGTCCTTATATACTAACTAGCCAAATTTTCACCGCTTGTGAGAAACGTCACAGTGACACAAGTAATATTTAATTTGTTTTAACATATTTTATTTAAATATTATATTATAACTGTATCATTTGATTATTTTTAATATTTTAATTTTTAAGATTTCGTGAGTTTTATATAAGTACACTTATTCACTTTATATTTCGCTCTGCCAGCTGATGGTCGACTGCGCACATCGACACTCAGATGTATTTTCCCAGACTGTCCAGGACTTTCTGTAATCCCAGCGCGCTATTTTTCACTTAAATTTTGTATAGTAAATACAAAACTAGTTTTCCTAGACTATTATCGAAAATTACAAGACTCATTTGCATTTAGTATTGAAAAGTTTGAAATC
>CAJFCP010023382.1:0-13881 GCA_904066005.1 Synergus itoensis | reverse complement strand
ATATATATATATATATATATATATATATATATATATATTAATAAATTTACAATTTTAAAATTCAACCTACAATTATTTAACGTGTAAATAATTTTAACAATATATATACATTTATATATATACATTTTTTCAAAATTTATAGTACCTTTAAATGATCCTTTATGTTCGGTACCATTTTTTGTAGATGGAGTATTAAAATGTTCACGTGCATTTTGCTTCACGATTCATACTTCCATTCAGAACTTAACCACAAGTCTAACCACGTGTTTTCGAATGTCATCGGTATATTTTGAAACGTCAAAATTAAAAGACGCCGACGTGAATTTAGAAAAAAAATTGAAGGGAGGCGTAAGTGAGAGCGAAGTGAGAGCGAAGCGAAGTTACGAAATCGATACCCGTATGTAATTCCGAACAAAATTTGCACTGGTTTCTGAATAGATTCCCAAAAAAGATTTAAAAAAAAACGCGCAGTCCATCCGGCTGCATGGATCTGTATGATAATTCCAAGGATGTAATCTGTATGTAAAACCAAACAGATATGGATCTGGTTTCTGAATGGATTCCCAAACAAGATATTTCAAAAAACGCGCTGAGTCCCTCCGACTGCATGGATCTGTATGGAGATTCCAAGCATGTAATCTGTATTGAATTCCAAATAGATCTGAGGCTGGTTTCTGTATGGATTCCCAAATGAGGTTTTTCAAAAAACACGCTAAGTCCCTACCGCTGCATGGATCTGTATGGAGATTCCACAGGATGTAATGTGTATGGAATTCCAAACAGATCTGAGGGTGGTTTCTGAATGAATTCCCAAACAAGATATTTCAAAAAACGCGTTGAGTCCGTCCGACTGCATGGATCTGTATGGTGATTCCAAGGATGTAATCTGTATGTAATTCCAAATAGATATGGGTCTGGTTTCTGTAGGGATTCCCACAAGATTTTTCAAAAAACGCGCTAAGTCTCTACCGCTGCATGGATCTGTATGGAGATTCCAAAGGATGTAATGTGCATGGAATTCCAAACAAAAATTGTATTGGTTTTTGTATCGATTCCATGATCCATACAGAACCATACAAAACCATATGGTTCTGTATGTATTATGGAATCGATACAAAAACCAAAACAAATTTTGTTTGGAATTCCATGCACATTACATCCTATGGAATCGCCATACAGATCCATGCAGCCGGAGGGACTTAGCGCATTTTTTGTAAAATCTTGTGTGGAAATCCGTACAGAAACCAGAACCACACCTATTTGGAATTACATACACATTACATCCTTTGGAATCTCCATACGGATCCATGCAGCCGGAGGGACTTAGCGCGTTTCTTGTAAAATCTTGTTTAGGAATCCATACAGAAACCACCTTCAGATCTGTTTGGAATTCCATACACATTACATCCTTTGGAATCTCTATACACATCTATGCAGCCGGAGGGACTTAGCGCGTTTTTTGTAAAATCTTGTGTGCGAATCCATACAGAAACCAGACCCACATCTGTTTCGAATTACATACAGATTACATCTTTGGAATCACCATACAGATCCATGCAGTCGGAGGGACTTAGCGCGTTTTTTGAAAAATATCATGTGGGAATCGATTCAGAAACCAGAACAAATTTTGTTTTGAATTACATACACATTACATCCTTTGGAATCTCCATACAGATCCATGCAGCCATAGGAAATTAGCGCGCTTTTTAACCCTTTAACGGCCACTGGGACATATATGTCCCAAAAACGTGTTCAAAAATCCATAACTCCGTCAAAAATTGAGATAGCTTTGTTTTCTCTTCGGCATAAGCTACCCACGTGTTGTTAGTTTTCAGAAAGTATAAGCATTCATTCATCCTCTTCGAAATCTATTAACTATAACTCTAAAAAGCAACCTGTTTTCAAGGTAATTTTTGTAGTTATATCGCGAATATAGTCGCAGCGGGACACAAAATATATGGCTATTCGTGAAAAAGGAAAATCCCATGGTGAAGACCATACGAACGATTTAAGAAAGGGGGCCAAAAAATTCAGCCCTTAGGGTTCGATTTTGGGGGTGGTTTGCACCCCTTATTCAGGTGTAAACTTGAATTTTCATCCAAATATGATGAAAATTGGTTTGCGAAGGCTCTTGAAAATACTGATTACGATAAGAACCTAAAAATATATATACACCCTCCTGAGCTCAATTTAGGGGTAGGTTTCACCCCCCTAACATAGATGAATAGGCTTCCACATGATCGATTTCCATCAAATTCGTTATAAAGTGAGATTCAGATGTGAAAAAAATAATACTCAGTCAAATTACAGAAACATCCTTATATCAACCCTTCACCGGAACATCACCCCTCATTTGAATGGATATGTAGTGAAATTAATATTTTCCTTTTTCGTACGGCTGAAATTAGCCTACATAATTTTCGGTTTTAAACGTTTGATTTTTTTTCCGATGAGAAAAAAAGTTTTCTATGCTGTTTGTACAAAGGGATGAAAATACAACCCCTCAAATACATGCGAAGTTTTTTCTCTGGTTGGAGGTGACTCCTGTGGATGTTCTGAAATACTTCAAGTGCAAATATTCCTATCAAGAGTTCTCCAACTTCATTTTCTAACTTAAAGGTGGTTTTCGGCCTTAAGGGTAGTTTTGAGTGGAGTGAGAATTATGGCGTTTTTTTTCTATCATCTGAGACCCTGTTACACTCCAAAACAGTTGTTATTTTGGATAGGAAGTGGGTGGAAATAATTCGGCCGTTAAAGGGTTCAATTGATTTAAAATCCCGAGAAGCGCTGGGAATATTTCTACTAGTTACTAATATAATTGAAGACAATTTTATTAATATTTGAAATCTAATGAGACTCGAAATGATGACATGTACGATTTATTGGCATAACTATTTGACTTCTGACTGATAATACAATAATTATTAATAGAACGTATTATCTATTAGTGGAGTATATTGAATTATGATTGATCATTTATCAATTCCCTTATCTGATGCTTTCAGATGGATTCAAAAGCGACATCGTCCTGTGGTGTAAGCTCTTATTGCGAGCAGTCGCAAGGAGGATCTACAATCTTCAAAGCAAGCAACTAATTAAGCTCTTTGCACGATTGCTCAAGGAGGACGAAAGTTCTATGCTTGAACATTTAGAACAGGGAGACGTCGCCGAAACCGTTATCTCGTAAATAATTTAGGCCTCATCACTGGGGTAAAAGCGACCATGTTAATAGTTTACAAGTGCTTATGGTGGTAACACTGATAACACGTATCATATGTTCTGTCGATAAGTGATCGGTAATGTATTTTTATAAGCTCATTTTTTAGAATTCATTCATTATTTATTAACTGTTGTGAATAACTTTATTTATTCTAATTCTTCAAGATTATTTGTAACATATAATATAATTATTATTTATATGTGACTGAAATTAAAAAATTGAAAATTTTTATATATATATAAAGGTTACTTTAATTCTCTACAGTCGGTAAAGCAGGTTTCTTGTTGCGTGTAGTCTGTCACTAGTAGAATGTCAACGTAAATAAGAGGTTATATCGTAGCTATCACTATTTTTATTCAAAATAACTTATTCTTCTTTCTGTATATGTTTAAAGGTAATTTGGCAAATACTTTCAATAATACAGAAGCTAACCATTATATTTTGCAATGTTCAAATCTTTTCATTTTCATAAAAAGTTACAAGTCGCCTTTACCCCAAGGTGTGAAGTAAAGCCGACGAAGTACAGCTTGTTAGAAATAATTAAATTATTAAATCATTGTTTTATTTATGTGATTAATACGTAGAGAAATATGATATGTAATAATGTAGGACTCAAAATGAAAAAAAAAATAGATCAGTTCCATATCTTATTAACTTTTGAAAAATCATTTACTATTAACTGGTCGGCTTTGCCCCGGTTTACCCTACAGGGACAGTTTAGTACCTCTTCCTATACTATACAGTATACAGAAAAAAAAGAAACACTCGAACTCGAAAACGAATATATACACTATTATTATACACTTAACATAATTTCATATGTATTTAAATTAAGAATTGACAACATTAGAAATTACATGTGTATATTCTGAAAACATAGGATTATATTATAAGCTGAAACAGAAAAATCAAGTTAGAAGATATTGAAGCTGGCGGGAATCGAACACGGGTCATTGGGGCAGCAGTCGGGCGATGTTCCATCTACCTACAAGACATTATGATAGTGGGGAATAAAAACGTCCATATGACTGTCCAAATCCGTTGTTCGGCAATCGACACACGTCGGATACACTCGGCTGCGCTCGGTTCAAGGATTAATGTCTTCTGCAGTAGCCTCTATATTCGAGTCTCGGACACATTACTAAACTTTCCAGTTGCTATTGCTGTTTCTTTTTTAAATGATACTAAATCTTGAATATATACTTATAAGTTTTATGAGTACCGTTTAAAGTAGCCTTAAAAGTTTAAGTACAAATTGAAAACATTTCCCTTTATTATAATCTTAAGTAAAGAATTCCATTTATTTCTTCAATAAATATTTTGTAGGAAAGATCAATATATGGAGAGATTACTGATCTTTTTAGGAATGATTACCGTATGTTTGGACTCTGTCTTATAATAAAAGTTCTGTGTAAAGAATTTGTGCAATTGTTACAAAACCGCTGACTTCCATTTTTCTCCGTGTATTTTTCGAAAGTAGTAATGCAATTCGACCCAATTTTAAAAGCGTAGTCACTATACAAGAGGTAAAAATTGGAAAAACTCTGTTTCACTCGCAACTGGTTGCGATTATATCGAAAATAGATTCTCATAACCTCGAAATCTAAAGCCATATTCTATTTCAACCTATTAGTTGGATTTGTATTCGCCGCAAGTACAGTACCCTGCATTAATGCCTTCCTTTATAAACATGTTAACCCAACCCTGTATTCCATAAGATTCTAATAGAAACCAGGATTGGGTTGAAATGTTTATAAAGGAAGGCATTAATGCAGGGCACTGTACATTAGAATCGAGATCAGAGCTGGTAACTGATTTTAAGGTATTTTAAGGGAATTTCAAAAGAATTCGGAAAAGTTTCAACATTTTCAAGTAATTTGAAAACATAAAAACTGTACAATCTTTTTAAATTTCTTTTAATCTCTAGGATTTTTTGCAATTTTTGGAAATAACTTAAAATATCTTTGAATTTCTTTTCAATCATTTTAAAAATCTTTTAAACTTTGTTGAAATCCTGCAAAAAATATTTAAAATCTCTTGAAATCACTCAAAGATTTATTATATTTCTTTGAAATTTTTTCTAATTCTTTAAAATATGTTAAATCTCTTACAATTTGATTTCTATAAAATCTTCAGTAATCTTAAATATTACTTATCCGATTCCTATATACCTTACTGGCTTTCATTTTTTCAGGTATCTCAGTTGAAGATAAATAGAGATCGGGGATTTTGCCTGCTTCTCACATGTCAAGTACAATATTTTTCACATCGAGTCTAAGGCAAGTTCGATTTTCAGAATATGCTTCCGATATTTGACAGGTCAGTCGTAATACCTGTTACCGGTCAAAAAATGCTGGAGAAGGAGCAGGGTTGCCAACGAAATATGCCTTAATTTGTTCCTTTGGCTACTTTACAACCTCTAGAGGCTACAAACTCTAGAGATGTAAAGTGAGAAGCTCAGAAATCGGCAACTCTCCAGAGTCTATGGAGGCACGGAAAATAGAACTTTCCGCAGACGTGCTGTGAAAAATCTTTTACAATCTTCCGAAAAACATAAAAAAAATATTTTCTAAATAATAGTATATTGTGTCACGACTCATCAAACCTCGTCTTTAACATCCGAAGCCGAGTACAGTAAATAACAGCGGCTGAGGACGTCAAAGGTTTGCTGAAGAGTGACAGATGATATTTTATGCAAAACGGATGGTTTTCGTATGTGAGTAGATATTAAAATGTTTCGGACACATCAGTGGTATGTAAAGAATAAAGTGTTAATGGGGGGTTGTCTCGCGGCAGTGACATTCAAAAGTTTATGCTAAAATAGATGTAAGGAAAAAATGCTATGAGAAAACGCATCACAAAGCATCAAAGAGAGAAGTTGTCGTTGGGGGACATCTTCTCTCTTTATATTTCAGGTGCGTGTCAAGTGCATTGAAGGCCTTGCATATTATCAAAATATTATTTTTTGTAAATATTAAGTAATGCGTTATTATGAATAAGAATTTGAGATCTTTTTAAGACAAATAATTATGTTTCTTATCATTTTATCTGTATCTCACGTTATTTGGCTCAAAACTTGAATTTTCGATTTTTCAAGAAAATTCAAAAAATGTTTATGCCAGATCTTTACCTATGGGTACCTGACTTAATACCGCCCCTAATGCATAATCTGACGCGTCTGTGGTTATCACGAACGGTTTGTTGAAATCGGGGTATTGAAGGATTGGTTGGGTACAAAGTATTGTTTTTAATTTATCAAAAGCAGTTTGAGCTTCAACAGACCAAGTAAAATGGGTTCCTTTCTTTAATAAATTATTAAGCGGCTTCGTTATCAAGGCAAATCCGGAAACGAAACGTCTATAGTATCCCGCGAGCCCTAAAAACAGTTTAACATTTTTTCTATTTTTGGGTTCAGGGAATTTCATAACGGCTTGCAATTTTTTCGGGTCGGGCTTTACCCCATCTTGAGTAATTATATGGCCTAATTAAATGATTTCTTTACTCAAGAATTTACACTTTTCAGGTTGTAATACTAAATTTGCGGTTTTTAATCTACCCAATAATTTTAAAAGTTTTTCGTTGGGTTCTTTCAAAGATCTTGCATATATTACGATATCATCAATGTATACAAATAAATCATTTCCCTGTAACCCTACTAAAACTTTGTCCATTTATCGTTGGAACGTAGCGGGAGCATTT
The DNA here is from genome assembly GCA_904066005.1 of Synergus itoensis. Lineage (NCBI taxonomy): Eukaryota > Metazoa > Arthropoda > Insecta > Hymenoptera > Cynipidae > Synergus > Synergus itoensis. The sequence goes on along the minus strand of CAJFCP010023382.1, from coordinate 6,962 downwards.
TTCAATCCGAAGGGCATCCTGTTAAACTCGTAATGACCAAACGGAGTTGAAAAAGCAGTTTTATGACAGTCGCTCGGATCTACCTCAATCTGATGAAATCCCTTAGCCAAATCCAAAACGCTAAAATATTTCGCCCCTCCTAACTGGTCTAAATATCTATTATATTAGGCAACGGATAAGCATCTCCGACAGTTTTCTCATTTAGGGACCTATAGTCAATTACCACCCTCCAGTTTTTATTTCCCTCATAGTCTGCTTTTTTGGGAATTACCCACACTGGCGAATTGTAAGGAAACGGTTATAGATTGGTTTTTCAACAGTTCTTGTGTATCTTTATTTATTTCTTCCTTATGTATTGGGGGGTGCCTGTATCCCTTTTTATAAATAGGTATTTGGTCTGTTAACACGATCTTATGACGAATAGCATTCGTACATCCTAATTTGTCGCCTGGTAAATAAAATTGATCCTTGAATTTACTTATAGTGTTTAACAGACTTTTTCTTTCATCATTATTTAAATCGGATATATTTAATATATCGATCAATCTACCTAGTCTATCCGAATCCTGATTTTTTGGAATTTCTTTGAGAGTTTGATTTTTTAATTTTCCCGTCTCAGACTCTTCTATGGTTACTGGTGATATTGTTACGAACCAAGGAAATTAATCCCTTAAAAAAAACAAACAAGTCCGGGTAAAGAATTTATTGAAGAGATAATTTTAGGCAGGTCGGAGAATAACAGAAAAGAAAAAGATTGAGTTCAATCTTAGAAATCAGTCTTTTTAAATTATTTGTGCGGGAAATCGTGATCACCTGTCCTTATCCAAGGATGAAATACATGTCATCATTATAGGAGAAACAAAGAAATAAAAGCAATTGTGTAACAAAGAAAATAAACAATATATTCTGTCAATCCTCGGGAAATTATCCTTATTATAAGTAAATACAGGTATTACAATAGCGAGGTGTTCTATAGAATAAATGAGAATTTATAAAAGTAAATAGGAACGATACAACTTTAACTTACCGAGTCCTAGCGTAGCTTAAAACTACCAATTAGGGATGAAGCGGAAGGCTGTTAGTTGATCCGTTTTATCCCTATTGGGCCCTACACAGTGTTTTATTTCGTTGCTGATTTCAACAACTATTATCCATTAAAATATTCACAATTTTATCGCAAATATTTTATCTCCCATGCTTCGCAATCACTCACTAGGGTCACATAAGACGGATAGTAGATGGCTTCGAACCGGAAAAGGTGAGAGCAATTAAATCTCAACACCTTACCCTAAAATCTTTTACGTGATCCTGGTTTGCTACTTACAGAATCATGGATTCTCGTTCGTTTTGAGATTCGAGCTCATATCCTAGATTCCTGCGACTATTTAACTTGAATTAGAGAAAGAAAACAGGTAATTATCCTATTGTCAAAGTTTCCGCGCTGACAATTGATTATGTCAAATTATGAATGTTTCATCGCGAGTGTAGGAAACTTTGTCTTTCTATCGGGCGGGATCTTAATTATGTTTTACGTCCTTCCCTTAAAGAATTGACTCGATAGATTTCGACCCTTAGATTACCTGCAGATTTATTCTCCGAGTTTTTATTTACGAACGGGGAGGCTGCACGAACTAGGCCTGAACAATTAGCCCGAGTTGTTTCGATTTACGCGGTTTCGATAAAGAATTCCCTGCAGCAGAAATTTAATTAAATAACTTTTTACTCACTCACGTCGCTTTGAGTTTTATCTCGCTAAAACTGCTTAATCTCTAAGTACTATCTGAATTAGAACTTTAACGAATCTACTGAGACGGGCGCCGATTTTCCAAGTTAAATTATAAAAAGGGAGACTTCTTTGCCCGTGCAAGAAGTTCGTCAGACTGCCAAGAGCAACTATATTGCTTAGTTTTTATGATGCCTGTAGTAGGTGTGCTATCGGTAGATTTGGACTTTCGGGTACTAAACAAAGGTGAGAACACCCGCGCGACTCACGTGATAGGGAACTCCGTCTAAAAGAAATTTATGACCCACAATATACCAACCCTTCTAAGTCCATCGCCCTTAAAGTGAAAAATAAATTATTACTGAATAGACTAAATAGTTTCTAATTTCTAGCTTACGCGATTCAATACTCTACAAATAGTTTTAGTCTTAAAATTTATACAACACTATCAGTAATTTAACAGGCTTTGCCCGGAATTTTGAGAATTTTCAAGACAATTTAAGGAATTTCAATGGATTTTCAAGTAAAAAGTTTTCAGCAAGGAATTCTAAAAAGAGTTTAAAAGAGTCTGAAATCTATCATGACATTTCATAAGATTTCAAAAATTATTACAGGTTTGCAAAGAGTTTAAGAATTTTCAAGATATTTCAAATAATTCCAATGGATTTTAGGAAATTTCAAAAATTCTCACAAATCATTGAAACAATTTTAATAAATTTCAATATTTTTCAAGATTTCATAGAATTTAAATTCTATAAAATTCTTAAACTCTTTGGAAATTACTTAAAATACCTTGAAATCCTTTAAAATCTTTCTAAATGTCTTGAAGTTGATAAAAATATTTCGAAATAAATAAATATTTCAAATTCTTTGAAAATAATAATAATAAAAATAATATATCTTTACTGAGTGTGCTAAGTACGTATAATACTGTAAATTTCCAGAAAGAAAAAAGACATTTACAAGGGTTACTCAAAGGACGAGGTACAGCTTAAAGATGCTTTATCAACTTATTCCTTAAAATAATTTAAAATGTTCTAAAATCTCTTAAAAATCGAATTTCTCTAAAAATATCATTATTTTATAATAAATGGTTTAAGAAACTGGAAGATTTTCAAAAATCTTCGATTTTATCTACTTCAGATATTTAGGCATTTGTATTTTGAAAAATGTGCATATCATGCCGAAATAAAAAAAAAACGTGTCCAATATTTTCGATCGAAGAACACAAAAAAAATTTTCCGCGTGAAAAAAGTTCTCGTTTTTAATTTTTTGTTGGAATGGCCCATATGTATATAGATAAAAGAATGTTAAGTAAATTTTTTAAATTTGATTATAGACTTGAGGTAATTGATGAAGACGCCTACAAAGCTTTTCAAGTATCAAATAACTTGGAGGCTGTTATTCTTCGTTGCTTTAGTGATTCCTCATCTTCAAGCTCGGCTGTGGCTTTAACTCTTGATTCTAAAAAAAGGTTCAGAGGAGAAGAAAGTGGCTCTTTCGATAATGACACCCGTATTACTAATGCTTGTAAGTATCAGTTAATGACTTTATAATTAGAGTTTTTTTTAAATATTTAGCTATAAAATTTATATCGTGAACAGGAGTCGCCATCATTAAAGTCTAGATATATATTATCGCGCTGAATGGAAGATATTAAATTAACTTAGGGAATAAAATGCAGAAGCATGAATTTGCGTCATCAAATCTCACTTATAAATGTATGAATGTGTGAAATTTTTATATCTCTGCGAGTTTTAAGTTTTAAGTTTGTTTTAAAGCAGATGGCATACAATTAATAGTTTTTATTGGTTAATTTAATTGACGGAACATCTTTTTACCAAAAAACCAACATCCCAAATGTGAAAAAAAAATTCTCGAAAAATTCCAATTTCCGAATGAAAATAATGTTACGGAAAATGTTTATTAACGAAATTTAAATGTGCTGAAAATATTTATTAACAAAAGTATAAAAATTACCGAATTTTCAAATTCCCAAAAATAAAAAATAAATTACATTCTGATAAGAGAAAGTATTAGATTTGTGTAAAATTTGATCCCCCTCCCCACCGGTTTTTGTAGGTAGGTAGTATAATCTGGGTCAATTATCACTAAAGAAATGATGGGACACTACGGGAACTGCCTGGAGAGGAGTTGAAATCAACAACCACAACAGTTACTAAAAGATAACATAGGTTTATTATCACTCAAAGGATATAGATCGGCTCCTGCCAAAAAGCGTAGTACAAATCAATAAGCGCTCGAGCGCAGTACAAGACAACGAGACAAGATCTCCATAGCGGCCAAATTCGATGTGGCAAGAACTCGACTTGATCGCTGACAGACCATAGAGATAATACATATAGAGGCGACAAGCCATAGGCCGCTCTTTAAGTGGCAACGTCAGTCTAGAAACTAGGTGGGAGCGAAAGAGAGAGACGATGCCAGGGTTTTTCTGTCTTTGTCTACGCGTACGCGATTAGAGAGAGACAGCCTAACCCTGACTCTCTATCTCTCTCTCGCCCGAGCCGACGCGTTTCAGACTGGCTTGTTGCCTCTATTTGTAATATCTCTATGTGACAGACAGACTCGCGATGCTACTCACAATCAGACGCTAGGCACGGAGAGACAGTGCGTGGTGTCCGACCGACGATTCGCAGCACCACTGCTCGCCGGTTCGAGCCCCCGCCCCTACGCCTGTATGCAGGCAAATTAAGCAACAGCCATGTTACAGTATACATAGATTGGTCCATAGTTCCAGTTGGACATAATCTCAATTGGCCACAAAATCACTAAAAGTTACCATAAGTTACTAAATTTTAAAAACACTGTTAAGGCTGATGGAATTTGAAAATTTTTCATGTAGAAGAACTTAGATTCCAGGGGCGCAACAATTACGGGGTTCTGGGTGTCAGAACATTCAGACAGTAGATGTAAAACACCCACTAGAAATATGCGTGGATGTCCAAATTATTAGATGAATAATACAATTCCACACTAAACGCACTTTTTGAGGGTTTGTAATCTGTTTTTTTTTCTTTTTTTTATTTAGTTTTAATGTGTAGGGTGGCTCCCGACACCTACTGCCTTGAGACCCTTGATACGCGCCTGTCTAATTCTGTCAACTTTTCACCAGGAATATTATGATCGCTTTTGAAGGGAAAAAAGAGGGCAAGTAGGTGGATTTTTACTGGCACATTGTGGGAAGAAAGGGTGATGACTTCTAGGAGACTCACCAATCTTTCCAGAAAAACAATATATTATTCACTAGAGGTGAATAAATATGCGCCGATAATGGCGGATATTTTGACCACACAAGAACAAAATAAATAATATTAACAGCTGCAAATTTACTGAGAGTCACTGACGGCTTGAGGCTATTTCTATGTAAGCTTGTACTGCGCTGACCTCACACTCGGGGATAGTTTTGGCGGGAATGATTTGAATTGCAATAAGAAAGATAATTTCCTATTTTAAAGATTTATTCGATTACACTGGTCAACAAAATATGACCTATGTGGGGTTGGGATGAGACATATCATTTCCATGATAGTTTTCTGTGCTGAATCCAAATCTGACCACCGTTTTTCTCCATCATGTCAAGTTTTTGAGATTTTTTGAGTTAAAAATTTTTTCAAAAAATCATAAATCGTGTGATAAAAGAGTGAAAAAATTTTTTCCACACAAAGCGAGACAGGCTTTCGATGCGCTTTTTAACGCAGAATCCACTGGTTTTTTTCTTTTTCGATATCTCATATAGTATTTGTGATAATTTAAAAAAACAAAAAAAAAAAAACACGAAAAAAATGGTTTTACGAAAATCCTTATATTTAAGTGAATAAATTTTATTTTTTAGTCACTCGGATGTCATTCTCTTCGCTTTTTGATGCAGAAAAAACTGAAAAAAAGTTTACAGTTCCAACCGTTTTTTCGCGTTTTTAAGCCTTAAAAACCGTTTTTTCAGGTTTTTACGGCCAAAAAAAAAATTTAATTAAAGGGATAGGCAAAATTAAATTAAAATTTTTGATAGCCAAGGACAGTAGAAAATAATTTTTTTTTTTTCTGATAGCCCAGGGTACTAAGGGTACTACTGCCTTATGATACTAAGGGTTTTGAAGCCTTATAAACCGTTTTTTCGCGTTTTAAAGCCTTAAAAACCGTTTTTTCGCGTTTTGAAGTCTTAAAAACCGTTTTTTCGCGTTTTGAAGCCTTAAAAACCGTTTTTTCGGGTTTTTACGGCCAAAAAAAAATTTAAGTAAAGAAAGAAGCAAAATTAAATCAAAATTTTTGATAGCCAAGGACAGTAGAAAATAATTTTTTTTTTCTGATAGCCCAGGGTACTAAGGGTACTGTCTTATGATACTAAGGGTTTTGAAGCCTTAAAAACCGTTTTTTCGCGTTTTGAAGCCTTAAAAACCGTTTTTTCGCGTTTTGAAGCCTTAAAAACCGGTTTTTCGCGTTTTGAAGCCTTAAAAACCGGTTTTTAGCGTTTTGAAGCCTTAAAAACCGTTTTATCGCGTTTTTACGGCCCAAAAAAAAATTTAATTAAGGGGAGAAGCAAAATTAAATTAAAATTTTTGATAGCCAAGGACACTAGAAAATAATTTTTTTTTTTTCTGATAGCCAAGTGTACTAAGGGTACTGCTTTATGATACTAAGTGTTTTGAAGCCTTAAAAATCGTTCTTTCGCGTTTTAAAGCCTTAAAAACCGTTTTTTTGCGTTTTGAAGCCTTAAACACCGTTTTTTTAGCGTTTTGAAGCCTTAAAAACCGTTTTTTCGCGTTTTTACGGCCAAAAAAAAAATTTAATTAAAGGATGAAGCGAAATTATATTAAAAGTTTTGATAGCCAAGGACAGTAGAAAATAATTTTTCTTTGTCTGATAGCCCAGGTTCTGAAGCCTTAAAAACCGTTTTTTCGCGTTTTAAAGCCTTGAAAACTGTTTTTTCTCGTTTTAAAGCCATAGAAACCGTTTTTTCGCGTTTTGAAGCCTTAAAAACCGTTTTTTCGCGTTTTAAAGCCTTAAAAACCATGAATTCATCGTTTAAAAGTAATGTACCTATTCATGGATTAAAACGAGAGGGCATCCATGCTTCAACCTCTTGAGCTTCTTCGTGGTCCAAAGCTCAGTCTATCCCTGTGTCTGGTAATATCTATCACATCCTATCCCTCAGTCTATCTCTATTTCTGGTAATGTCTATGGACCATTCCATACAAAATTTACAATCAACATTTTTTTT
>CAJFCP010023327.1:18974-35046 GCA_904066005.1 Synergus itoensis | reverse complement strand
TTTCAATAGGATGAATAGTTTTCCTTTTAATCGTGAAAAATACTTTTAAAAATTTGTATCAAATATTTTTACAAGGGTTTACCAAAATATTAAATTTTACAAGTTTCGTGTACTTTTATAATTTTCGTAAAATTCATTTTTCCAATATAATTTATAAAATATTCAAAATTTAAAGCTGGTGTAAAAGAAATGAAGATTCCTTGTATCCAGAAGAATCGATTGACTTATAAGATTAATGCATTTCATTGTTTAATAAAATTTTAATGGTATTAAAAATTAATATATTTAAAAAAAAAAAAATATACATATCGAGCGCGAAGCGCGAGTGTCCTGATGAGAATGTATTCCTTAAGGTCGATAGAACCTTAAGTAAATTAGTTTTCTTCTTCATTTATAAATAAAGTAATTAAACCAAAAGTATATAGCACTGATAAAAATTGCCAAGCGAGCGCCAGCGCGTGAAGCGCGCAAGCGTCCCGAAGAGCGCAAGCGCGACGTGTGTACGAGAATGTGCCCGCGAAGCGGGCAGATTTTTTTTTTCATTAAAGTATGCCAAATTCTCATTATATTGCGGCGGCTTCAGTCATGTTTGAATTAAAAGTATTCGCCTGAATATTTGGTTCGATTAAAATATAATTTAATTTTTAATTTAATTATGTAGAAAATATTTTAAAAAATAAAATAAAAAAATATTCATGTAGAAAATATTAAACGGAAATAAATAAAATAATATTTATGTAGAAAATATTTGATTAAAAAAATATTTAAAATATTTATGTAGAAAATATTCTTTTAAAAAAAATATTCAATGTAGATAACATTTGTTACTGTTTAGAACGGGCTCGATAAAAGATGAATTGTTGACAATTTGTGAAGATTGATATGCAAATAACTTACCAGTAGAATTCACCAAAACGACGAACGTAAGGAGTAAACTGCCAATAAAGATCTTCATTTTGAAAGATAGACTAAAAAATGAGTTCTCAAAAAGTGTGTGGACGGTTTTTATTGTAGTGCCCAAAATTTTTCATTGTAGTTGGAATCATGCAGAAATATCCAGAACTTTTTTATGTTTTTATTTTATGTTCTGTGAATATTAGATTAGCGCAGACCATATATTTTTTATTGAAAGACAAAGTAATAAAATTTTTAGAATAATTGTGACATGCATCGTTTGAAGGATTCCACTATCCAGAAATCATATTGGCCTGTCAACATTGTCGAAATAATCAAAATAAACTGAAAAACTCAAGCGTTTTATAATAAAAGGAATGACGAATGTTATAGAAAATGCTTATAAGATGCTTATAGTTGCAATGATCAAATGTTTAATCATAAAAAAATTAACTTCGGTTACAACTGTATTGTTACAACACTTGTTTTACAAATTCTAAATGTTTTAAAACTACATTATATCCTCCACTTGGGTATTTCATTCGCCACGTTTTTGAATTATTTATCGTCCTTCCTTCCTTATCAATAATCCTTGAGACGTATTCTTCCTTAATTCTATTTGGATTGTTAATTATCCTTTCAGATATCTAAGAGGGTCGGATCACTTGTGCCCGAAGATAATTTTTTTTTCATTGGTGCACGGCATCTATATATATGCCCCATTATATGCAATAGTTTTCAGAAAAAAAAAAGTTGTTACCCGTGTAGAAATTGCCGCAATCAGCCCTATTTCAAATAGGGTTCTGACGAGGCCCTGGTCAGCATTTCTATTTTCGATAAAAATATTTTAATATGTATTTTATACTTTTTTTAAAATTTCTTTTATATTTTATTTTATTTTTTTTTTATTTTTATTTTATTTTTATTTGGAAACCAAACATCGGATAAAAATAGAGAAAAACCGACATTTCTCACACTTGATTATTTATGAAAATATAAAAGATGGTTATATTTATATATTGAAAAATTTAATAACTTGTATATTGTTGATAAACACGGAAAAATATATTTCTAGGATCTTTCAACAGGTTTTTATGAAAATTATTATTAAACTGCATTTTATGATTATATTATTTTCATAATTTTCAATATAACTAGGTATTTAAAGGGATTTTAAAAAATTACAAGAGTTTTTAGTAATTTCAGTAAATTTTAAGAGGTTTAACAAATTTTAGGAAATACTAAAACATTTTTTATTGCCAAATTACTTCAAAAATTTGAAACTTGTTTGAATGCTTTAAAATTCATTAAAATCACTTGTAATCTTTAGGAATATTTTGGCACGTTTTAATAACTTTGAAATTTCTTGAAAATTTTCTAATATTTTCATATTCTTTTAAAATCCTTTGATATTTTTGAACTTCATTAAGAATCCCTTACAATATTTACAAATATTTTTAAATAATTGAAAGTCCTGAAAGTATTACGACTTTTTTTTCGGAATTCCTTAAAAATTTTTTAAAATTACTTGAAACCTCACGAAATCGCTTGAAACTTTCTATAAAACCACTGAAAATCTCTTCAAATCCTTTAGGAAATCTTGATATCTTTGAAATCTTGTGAAAATTCTTGAAAATCTTTTAAATTCCTGGAAATTCTTTTACAGTTCTTTAAAAATTTTCAATATAATTTAAAATCCTTTGAGAAAATTTAAAAAATGTGTAAATTAATTTAAAATCTTAGAACTCCCCTGACTTCTGTAAATATTCTTTAAAATAACTTGAAATCTATTTATATCGCTTTAAATTCTCGTGAAACCCTTTAGGAAATCTTGATATCTTTGAAATCTTGGAAAATATCTTAAAATCCTTTTAAATTTCCTAGAACCACTTGAAATTTCTTGAAACCCTCTTAAATTCCTTAAAATCACTTGAAATCTCTTAAGATTCACTAAAATCTCTAAAGTCCTTTACGATATATTATAATTTATTTTAAATCTTGTGAAACCTATGGAAAATCCTTACATTCTTTGGAAATCCTTTTAAATTCCTTAGAATTACTTAAAATTACTTAAAATCTCTTTAAATTCCTTAAAATCACTTGAAATCTTTTTAATATCCTTTAAAATACTTTAATATCATTTAAAATCCCTTCAAATACTTAAAACAAAATTTTAATACTCTAAAATCTTGAAATCCTTTAGGAAATCTTGATATCTTTGAAATCTTGGAAAATATCTTAAAATCCTTTACGATATATTATAATTTTTTAAATCTAGTAAAAGCTCTGAAAAATCCTTACATTCTTTGGAAATCCTTTTAAATTCCTTAGAATTTCTTAAAATTTCTTAAAATCTCCTTAAATTCCTTAAAATCATTTGAAATCTTTTTAAAATCCTGTAAAATACTTTTAAATTCTTTAATATCATTTAAAATCCCTTCAAATACTTAAAAAAAATTTTTAATACTCTAAAATCTTGAAATTCTCTAAAAATTTCTTAAAATCACTTATTGTTTATATAATATAATTAATATCTTTTTTTATAATAGAACTTTTGTTTTTGGAAAATTAAATATAGTTTAATAATAAAATATTGTGAATAATGATTCCACAGAATATTTTTTTAATCCTGATGGGCTATTGATCAATTTTTCCTAGGTGGGGCATTTTTTGGGTAAACTGACAAGGCCCTGGCCAGTTTTCCTTAAGTAGGGAAATATTCTGCCAAAGCGTTACGAGCCTTGTGTGGGCCTTTCCATTTAACCTGACTAGGGCCACATCAGAGGTAGGGAAAACTGACTAAGGCCCTGTCAGAACCCCATCAATATTTCTGCACGGGTGAAAATGTGCTTATTTTTTCGCGTACACATCAGAGAACTCTTCATTAGTGATGCAATTATCGAAATCGAAATATAGGTAATACATATCAATATTTTGACTTCGATATTCGATATTTTAATATCGATATTAGACTATCGATATATCAATCATACGTATCGATATTGATGTCCGATTATCGATATCAACTATTTTCCATTCTTTGAATTGTTTCCAATACGATGTTTTGTGTGTTTTAAAGTTTTCTAAAATTTCCCAAAGTTTCAGAACAAAATACTTACATTTAAACTTTATATTTTACAGTTTTACACGTGCGCTGGACGCTAGTGCTTTTTTTAGCTGAATAAAAACTTAAAAATTGATTATTATATTTATATAAATAAATTCTTTTAAAAATTGCTATTACTTAATTGTTTATTGAAAAATATTAATTATCAGTTATTAGCAAAATATTTTCATAAATTAGGAAAATATCTATATTATCGTAAATATCGATATTTTAATGTTAGAAAAATGTCAATATCGAAAATATCGATAATTTTCATTTCAATATTGCATCACACTACTCTCCAGCATTAATGAAGCGCGCGCTTTCAATTATTATTTTTTCGTGCAATAGAAAAAAGTAATTTTCAGTGAATAATATCTTTATTCAAGTATCTCAAGTATTAAATTTACATGTGTAAAATAGTTTTCTAAATTGTTTTTTCATTGGATAATATTACTAGTGACGACGTTATTATTGTAGTGCATGTCTAGTGCGGACGCCTAGAACTTGATGGCTCTTGATTTGGAGCAAGATGCTTAATAGGTTTCACTGTAGAATGAACACCACCCTGCTGAATATATACAATTTCAGTGTCAAGATCAATCTCTATATGAATCGGTGCATCTCCGATTGAAAAATAAACATTGCCATTTGGTAATGTTGTCCCTTGACCCTTTGGCACTAGTCGAGACGACAGTTTCGCAATATTACTCGTCTGCGAATTCGGTTCTAAAACAAGAAAAAAATAGCTTTCAACTTTTTAACAATTACAATTTTTCACAATTACAAAGTCCCAACTTTAAATAATGTATTAAAATTATTCAAATCCTATCCTATTATAAAAAGATCATCCGTAACGTAACGCTTTTTCCTTATTGGTCAAATACCGAAAATGGCGTGTGATGCGGGAAATTTGAAATCCCTACGCTCGGAAATTCCGCGTGTACACATGTTATTTGTTTCAAATCAAACAAATCTTTTATTTAAATCAAACATATAATGACATATATACCAAACAAATTATATATTTCAATCAATAAAGTAAATATTCTTCATTTATTAAATTTAAATAAATGTTTTGTTAATTGAAGTAAAAAATTTATTTCGTTCAATTATCTGACTTCAAACAAATTTTTTTGATTAATTTAAACAAACTTTTTTCTCAGTGTAGAGCCAGGTTGATTTCGTAAATCATAATAAGATCTTATCACGAAGGAATAGTAAGGAGTAGTATCTCTGGGAGTGGGGGTAGGACAAATCCACCTCCAAGAATTGTGCCGGGTTCGCTAAGAAATAATGAACGTTTTCTACTACTTTGTCATACGCGTTGATGTTTTTGTGTCACGTGATATTCCCCCTCTATGCAGTGGCGGATTAGCCACGTAGCAAGAGTAGCAAATGCTACGGGCCCCGCGCATAAGAGGGCCCCGCGCACCCATCACATTAAAGCGTGTTAAAAATGAGTTAAGGAATACGATGGGTCAAAAACGTCTAAATCATCTCATCTTGATGAATATAGAATATGATTTGCTTAGAGAAATCGATATGGATGGTATTATCTCTAAATTTGCTCATATTATAAATCCAGAAAAGTTTATTTGTAACATTTGTGTTTTATTTAACACCTTAAACTTAAGAACCTAAAGCAAACCAAGGGCCTCTTGATATAATTTGCTACGGGCCCCGCGCTGGCTTAATCCGGCACTGCCTCTATGCTATATATTTTGAATATACCAAACATAACCTCAAAATGCATTAAGAGGGGGAAAATCACGTGACGCGAAAACATCAATGCGCATGACAAATATATAGGGAGATACTACTCCTTACTATTACTTTGTGGATCTTATTATGATTTGCGAAATCAACCTGGCTCTATCTATCTTTATTTGGAGAAAAAAAATGCCTTTTTTCTAAAAAAGTCAAAAATATTTTTATTTTCAAAAAATATCGGTCAAATTTTCAATTTTTTAAAAAATGGTTATAACAATTCGATAGACTAGGAAAAAAACTATCAAAAACATGTGGGACAAAATTTTGTATATTCCATAGGAAAGGAGCTTAGCACCTTCAAAATAGTAGCACGAAACAGCACAAAATCGAAAAAATTCGAAAAATTCCCCCTCCCCTATCTCGGTCAATTTTTATCCAATCGAAAAAATCTTTTTCCACTAAAGTTGTATCTAGTAGGACTACACTTTACCCAAGTTTGAGTTCGATCAGACAAAGTCAAATTCTGAGGGTGGTACACTTGAGGAATAATGCCCCATATATATATGGGGCATTATTCCTCAAGTGTACCACCCTCAGAATTTGTCTTTTAGGTACGTTTTTTTTTTCCGATTGTAAGAGAAAAATATTTGACGAAGTTGTGAAAAAATGATCAAAATATGTTTTTATAGTGTGATATTTTTTAAAATAAACTTTATATTTTGATATAAATTTTTTGATAGAAGAAGATAAATATCTAAAATATATTATCAATTTATAAATCTATCCGCATTATTTATATTATCTGTCTATAAATGTCTAAATCAATACTTTATAAAATATTACACTTTAAAAAAATAAATGTATCATAAAATATAATATTTAAAAACAAAGAAAGGTAATTTTTTTTAGAGAGAAATATTAGATTAAAATCAATTCATATTTTACGCAAAGTAAAGAACGATTCGCATTTATTTTTCTTATTTTTAATTTTAATATAAATAAATAATTACACATGTATCGCGTTATAAAAAAAGTGGGTAATTATGTTCTTGTAAAAATTTACTACATTCACAGTTGTATAAATGTTTAAGCCAGGTTTCTCCGTCGAAAAAAAAAATTAAGAAATTTACAGTTTTATGATAAGATTTCAAATAAAAAATTAATATTTATTATCACATCAATATAACTGTAAAAGTAGTTAATTTTGAAAACAATCTAACAACTATTATTTTTTATAAGTCAAAATACATGTAGTAATTATTTTGTTTATAAAATATAAAGAAGTTAGTTAGTTAATTAGTCCAATAAAACGTTCGTTCTCGTTTAGAAAAAGATACAGAAATGTAAATAGAAAAGTGAGTGCGAATAGTTTGATGAAGATTGATATTCAAATAACTTACTAGTAGAATTTACCAAAACGACGAACATAAGGAGTAAACTGACAATAGAAATCTTCATTTTGAAAGATAGACTGAAAATGAGTTCTCAAAAAGTTTATGGACGGTTTTTATTGTAGTGCCCAAAATTTTTCACTGTAGTTGGAATCATGCAAAAATCTCTAGAAATGTTAAAATTTATGTTCTGTGATGATAATATTGACGCTATTAGACAAATACTTTTTATTCAAGGAAAAAGTAATAAAATTTCTAGAATTACGTGTAGCTAAAGTTCTGAAACTTTATAACTTAATTACGGTAATAAAATAATTCGGATAAAATTGGTTCGCAAATTGAGAATAACATTTTAAATTATTTCTCTTGCTAAATTAATTAATTTTAAAAAATTATTAGTAAAGAATAATAACAATTTTATTAATCAAAATCTTCAAACCAAAATAGTATACACTCAACTCTCCCAAAGATGTAAAAATCCAAAACAGTCTCTATAAAGTATATATAGAGTCTCTATATATATACATATATAGAGACTTTAAGTGATTTTAGGAAATTTCAAGATATTTTAAGGAATTTTATTTGATTATAAGGAACTTCAAAGCATTCTTAAAACAGTTCAAAAGAGTTTAATGATTTTCAAGAGTTTTCAGAAGATTTCAAGACATCTTAAAGGATTTCCTTAAGTGATTTTAAGAAATTTCGAGGAATTCATTCTAATGTTGAGGAAATCAAAGGAAATCCCTTAAAATTACTTGAAATTATTAAAAATCTTTTTAATCTTCTGTAAATGTCTTCAAATCATTAAAAATATATCAAAGTCTCTTAAAGTTAAATTAAGTTTATATTAAAGTCTCTTAGAGTTCATTAAAATCAAAGTACCTTGCAATTTCTTCAAATTCCTTCAAATTTGTTAAAATCAGTTAAAACATCTTAAAATTTCGTGCAATCTTTGAAAAAAACCTTTTTTGCAATCCTTTAAAGTCTTTAAAAAATTTGTTTAAATCCTATTAAATTTCTGAAAATTCCGGACAATGTCTGGTAAATTTCTGCTAGTAAATAAATAAAAATCTTGGGTTTTGAGAATTTTAGAAACATTTTTTGATATTTTTATTCCCATGTAAAAAAAATCGTCAGACTATAGACGTCTGAAACTTCAACCCAATACCAAATAATTGTAATCGATTCGCATATTTATTTCTTTTATCGTTTTCCTGAAAAACTTGAAAACTTGGAATCTTGAAAAACGACGAATAAGAAATAAATAGGCGAACTTATTTTATTTTTCTGCCATTTAATACGTCATTAAAACATATTTTTTCTTATCTTCTATAAATGATAGTTTTCTATTGATTAACACAATTTTAAAACTATTGGATATTTCAAAACCTGCAACGAAAGGTAACTCAGAAGCTTTTTATTTGTTTCTTACTTTAATATTTTAACAACAACAAAAATAATTTCTTTCGACTTTGTTCTCTATAGCATAGAGGTGTTTACTTCGAATTGTAATTAGTAGTCAAGATTTACCTACTTAGTTTTATTGGCACTAACTCAAACGTGCGTTTTTCGCGCGCATTTTGTTCATTTTAAAATGTTATTATTTATGATATTTTATTTCTTCTTTCGTAACAAATGTACTTAAGATTTGTTTTCAATTTCACTTTTATATGAATAACAGTCACATGATGCGTGTATTTTAAAACTTAACCAAGTTGCAAAAAGTAATATATATTTTAAAAAAAAATGTCCTTATATTGTATAAACTAAATAATTACTACATCTATTTTGGATTTAAAAAATAATAGTTAGATTTTTTACAAAATTAATTACTTTTATAGTTGTACAGTATTATTTGAAATAACTCATTAATTAATTCTTAAATATGTATTTGAAATAAATAATTGCGTATTTGATTTCATTAATTTAATTATTTATATTTATTCAAATATTATCATTTTATTTTTTGAAATAAATAATAAAAAATTTCTAGGCTTCTACTGATTTTGTCCCCTACTTTACTGCAACCACAACTTACACTGAAGTACGCTGCACACGTAAAACTATACAGTAAAGTTATTGATAAAACAGAATTCTATTTTTTACTGGTGTTCTTATATACCGATCTTATTTTTTTACTTTTTTACATCTAAATTAACATATAGGTAGATTGCATTGAAAAGAAAATTTTTTAACAAAAATATTTAGTTATTTATGTAAATATATAAATACTAAATACGTCGAATATTTTTAAAATATTTTTGTTTAATAATTAAATGTATTGATTTCAAATTAAAGACTTTTTTTCCACTTATTGGGATTCAAAGAGAAATTTTAACATTTCTAAAAAACATTTGTATTTTATTCGTGTAGTGACAGTTTTTTCAATATTTACAAAATTTGCTACAATGAGATTATAACTGAAGATATGGAATACCAAAATTGACGAAAAATAAAACTACAGAATTATAAATTATTTTTTATTATTCAGAAATTATATAATTGGATATAAATTTGGAATTTCAAAAATTAAAAATTTTTGCATTTTTCGTAAATTTGTAGATATATTCTATATTTACTATTTATTTTTTCAGTACTTTTTTTTAGTGCCGTAAAAATTTTTAAGTATTTTTACACGTATGCTCACATTTTGAAAAACATTTTGTTGTAAATCAGTCCTCGTACATAGTACAAGGCTGGGGTGAGAAATAAAACAGAGAATTTCAATGAGATGTAAAACTAAATTGAGTACAATGTATGAATTTTTTTTTGTATACTATAAGAAATCTTTGCAATATAATATAACTTAAGAAAACATTTTTATAAATGCAATAACATTTTTAAACTTTTTTTGCGAATATTTCTTTTAAATTTTATTATCGAATGATTCAGCATGTACTGTGAGTTTAACAAGTACTTACAATTAGATAACAGTTATTATAATCAGTACATACTGAATACTCGATAATAAACTTTAAAAGAAATATTCGCGGAGAATATTTTTAAATTTTTACAAAACATCCTGCAAAAAATATTCCAACGTAATATTTCGTAACTATTTTTAGCACATGTTCCGAGAAAATTTTTAATAACATTGCTTAAATGTTCCCAGAGAATATTCCATGAATGTGTTTTTGGAATATTCTCTGATTCGCGGACATTTACGTATTTGCGGGAATAAACTTCCTGGAACATTTTCTGCAAGATTCCAAACATTCCATTGGAATATTCTTGGAATATTAATGGAATGTTTTGTGCTATACGGGTAATAAGTAAATTTAGAACTGAAATTTGAATAAAAGCTATTTTCAATCAGATTAATTTTTTTAAAAATAATACTATCAGTTGGTAAGTCGTTACCAACTGTCGGTAACCATTACCTACTGTCGGTAATGTAAAGACCTGCCTTGTCCACAGCCGATAATGTAATCACAGTCGGTAATTATATCTTTTAAGGTGGTTATTGTCTGTTGGTGGGAAAGGGATCTACCTTACCGGCACAGGAGGCGTTTTATTACAAAACACAGCAAACTTATTGGGTTGGGATCAACTTTGGAAATAATAAACGTCATCGAATCCGCAAGTCATGAGTCACGACTTTGCCTTCGTTTCGATATATTTTTCATTGATTTTCACTTTTACCGCATAATGGGGACATAATTCACTTCTCGTTCTGTTCACTTTGTCCAGATCGTGTGCAACAGAATTAATGTACCTGAAATAGTGGCTCAATCGTGATCGAATCGTCAAGAAAATTGATTCGGTCCAGTAAAGATGCAAAAGTTGAGTAAAACTTAAGTCATGATAAAGATATAAAACCGCGAGAATCATTTATATTTCTGCATAATAATTACTTAATATTTTATTTGATGTGGAACTTATTATACCTCCAATATCTTTAATTTCGTTACTTAGTACTTTGTTTACGACTCAGTGGTATAAAATAACAACCAAACCGCGTTGTAGATAAATCTTTCTGATTAAAAAATTAAAAAAAACTGAAGGACAATGTTCGAAAATTAAGCAATCTCTTTTCGGTTCAGTAATCGCGTCTGAATCTCTCTGTCTATGGAAACTCGTTTTTTGATTAATTTCATAAGAAAATTACTTGTTTAAAACTATTATTTCTTTGCATAAATTAACTACCTTTTCTTATATTTGCTAATTCTATTATCATCTTTTCGTAATTTAAATTTTTCTGTAATTTCAATGGATAATAATTCTATTATCTTCATTTTTTAAGTAAAGGAGAATTAATTTTTCTTATAGTTCTGTCTTGATGAGCTTTAAGTGGAAACATTTTGCATTCAAACTAAAAGAATGATTACATATCATGAGATTAAATTATTATCAGATTATCTCCTCGTCAGGCTCAATTACTCGTGCTAATATTCATTTTGGGACTTGGTCAGAATTTAAAGAAAATAACTTGTAAGAATTCAAATTAATTTAATGAAATTTGTAAGACTTTAAAAGAATTCAAAGGAATTCAATAAAAAAAATAATAATCAAAACAGTAAGATTAATTATAAGAACTCTGAATCTTTTTAGCGAGACTACTGAAAATTACCGAAAAATTAAATTCCCGACACTAAAATTGCCGACAGAATAAAATTGCAGAAAAAAATTATTTATTATTTTTAGAAATCTTTTCGGGAATTTTCCATTGTCGGAAATTTTCTAGTGGTGGGAATTTTGTATTGTCAATTTTCGGTAGGTAATTTTCCAGTATCGGGAAATTTTAATTTCGGAAATTTTAAAGTGACGACAATTTTATATTGTCGGAAATTTTATAATGCCGAGAATTTTATTTGTCCCTTATTATTTTTCGGGAATTTTCAGTCGTCCCTTTATTTCCCGACACTCGAAAATTCCCGACCCTAAAAAATTCTCGGCAATGGAAAATTCCCGAAAAAAATTATTTTCATAAATAAATAATTTAAATAATAATTCAAAATTTTAAAAATTATTCTGTACTTTAAAAATATTTTTCAAACACTTTTAAAGATCTTTTCAGGAATTTTCTATTGTCGGCAATTTTATAGGAAATAAATAAATAATTGGAAATAAATAATTGCCGGGAATTTTATTTTTCGCTAATAAATAATTATTTATTCGGGAATTTTACAGTGTCGGGAATCTTATTTTTCGGGAATTTTATACTGCCGGTAATTTCATAATGCCGGGACTTTTATTTTTTGGTAATTATTTATTCTAAAATTTTACAGTATCGGGAATTGCTAGTAATGGTTGCTAGTAATTTTTAAAAAATAATGGAATTCAAAGTAATTCAAAAGTATTAAAAAATTCCTATAGTCTGATTTATCTACTTCGTTCTTTCATTACTGAGCCACTTGAGGTGTAAAATAACCTTTCTATCTTTTCTTTCTTCTTTATGATTTATTGTGTTCCCTTCATTTTGTGTTATTTCATCATCAACTGACACTCAGGTTACCACTTGCAATAGTTGCTCGACCATCTTGAGAGAAATGGCCATTCTCTGAGACGAGGCAGGGGTGAAGGTCACTCTGAGTGCAGACACTGCAGACACTATAATATTCTTCCACAAACGATTTGCCCTCAGTCTGCCCATTATGCATTCAGAAATTGTGCGATTTTCATTTTTTTTTCTTTTTTTCTTGAGCTAATAATAAGAGCTGTGCACGAAAGGAAAATGATAAGTTTAGTCACGAATATACAAATTTATGATAAAAAAAGTTTGGACAAAGTTGATTGTGAGTCACGTGTATTTTTATGTTCTGAGAGATAACAACTGATAAAACGAAGTAAAGAGATCGAATAAATAAAAAAGTGAGATAAAAGATTTAGAGTTCTCATTAAAAACTTGGGAAATCTTAGTAATAACAATTATAATTATTTGTTGTATAAATAAATGGCAGAATTGAGGTGAAATCGAATTAATCTTAATGAAATTAAATGATTTCAAGTTTCATGTAATTTTTATAATAGATTGAAATGAAAAATACGGAACTATCTGTTTTTCGTTTATATATTTGCATCTGCTGAATCTACTTCTATGTTTGTCAACAAGACAGTATTTCATTTTCTGGGTGAAGTAATATTTTATGAAAGATATCAAAACAGTGATGCAATAACAGAAGATTAAAGCATTATACGTCAAATCTCTAAAAAATTATTAAATATAAAATAGATATATTTTAATTATTTTTTTAATAAATATAAATTTATATGTACATACATAATATTATAAATAATTTATTAATTAATTATAAATAAATTTAATATTTATATTAAATTTAAATCATTTTTCTTTTAATTTAGAATAAAGGTACCCGTGCAGAAATTCCCAAACCTGGCCCAGATCGGTGATGGAACGCAGAACCTGATCGGGCCCAGATCTGTCCCGATCGGGCCTAGACTTAGCACGATCGAGCCAGATCTGGGCCCGGTCTGGTTCAGCGTTCCATCACCGATCTGAAATCATCCGATCTGGGCCCGATAGGGGCCACAGCAAAATTTCTACACGGGTAAATATATTTCATTTCTTATAAAACCTCTCGGTATTTAAAAATTTATAAAAATACTAATTTATATAATTTTTTTAAAAATTAATTTATAATTTATTAATTTATATTTTATTTTATTATATTATACCTTACCCTATACTCCCTAATGAATATTTTTATATATAATTATTTTTAAAAAAATTTTTATTTTTATTTTTATAGAAAAAAATGGAAAATAAAAGTTTTTACAACAGTACAATAAAAATAATAAAAATTATTCTTGTACTACATATTTGTTTAGTTATCTTTAATCAATTTTGTGCATAATGCACTTTATTTTTTATTTAAAAAAGCGTCCCTTTTTGCCCCTAGGAGGCAAAACGGGACGAAAAACTTTTTTTCAAAAATCAATTTAAACAAGTAAAACACGGCATTTTTTCAATGCAAAAAAAAGTTTTTCGGTACATTATTAGTTGTTTGAGGCACCTATAAAGTTGAATACAGAAAAAAAAGTATCTTAGTGTACGAAAAAAAATCTTAAAAAGAAAAATCGTCCCGTTTTGCCCCCTTTTCCTCTAACACTGGTCAACAAAATTCAAAATATGATCTATATGTTTATAGAATGAGATATATCATTTCCAGAATAGTTTTCTGTGCTGAATCTAAATCTGGACTCTGTTTTTTGTCAGCACGTCAGGTTTTTGAGATTTTTTTAGTTAAAAATTTTTACAAAAAATCACAAATCGTGTGATAAAAGGGTAAAGAAATTTTTTCCTTTTTATGTTTTTTTATATTTCTTTTTTTAATATTTATATTAAATTTAAATCATTTTTTTTTTATTTAGAATAAAGATAAATATATTTCATTTCTTATAAAATCTCTCGGTATTTAAAAATTTATAAAAATTCTAATTTATATAATTTTTTTAAAAATTAATTTATAATTTATTAATTAATATATACTATCAGATAGTTCAGTACTTTTCATTTCAATCTATTATAAAAATTACATGAAACTTGAAATCATTTAATTTCATTGTTTTTTTGTTTTTGTTTTTTCGATATGTACATACATTAAAGTCTACAATATTTGCAATATTTACAATATTCACAGATTTTACAGTATTTACGAAGTTTAAAATATTTGCAATAAATAAATAAATAAAATAAATAGATAAGTAATAAATACCATAATAAATAATCATTAATAATAATAATAATACCTAAATATTATTATTATTATATTATTATTATTGCTATTATTGAAAAATCCCAAATTAAATCTTAGATTTAATTCTTGGATATAAATATAAAAAAAATGATATAAATTGACGTTTTTCTAAACCACTTATCCACTTTCTTTCTTAATCTTTTCATAAATTGCTTCTAGGTTGTCAGACAACTATAATCAATAGAAAATTCCAGATTAAAATTACTGCACCCTCACCGTGAGATGCGCTACGTCCATTATATTCTCGACTCTGCCGAAAATAGCTCCACTTTGTTTCTCCTAAAATCGTTAATTGAAGCGCCTCGTTAAGTTTGAAGACGGTGATAATTTTAAGTGCCATCCACCCTCTGAAAATCCGATCCTCGCGCGTTCCCACGTGCGTGTGATTGACTGAAGCCGGTTAGGTGCATGAGAACACTGTTGTCACACACACAAGTGGAAAATGTAACTCATGTTCATGTCAGCATATGAGTTGAGCAGTTCCCCACAGGGGCGCATGAATCTTCCCTAAATTCAATTTTACCCACCTAATAATTTTCATTTTACCGAAATTTTTCTAAATGACAGAAAACATATCAGTGCACGGCGGTCTTCTCATTAAAATTTGTATTTCCTTCAAATACTGCAATTTTAATTCACTTTTAACTTTTTAATGTAAGTGGGAACAGGGCTTTAGTACCTTTGTTTCATTATTAGTCACAGGGCACTAAAGCCCTGTTCCCACTTACATTAAAGATTTTAAAATTAATGCAATTAATCAAAATTGCAGTATTTAAAGAAAATACCAACTTTAATGAGATGACCAATGACATATTTCCTGTAATTTCCAAAAATTTCTGATCAACAATTTTATGCTGAAAAAAAAAAGTTTGAATCTCATTTTTTTCAAAACGTGATGGCTTTTTCCAATTTATTTTTCTTTTTACTCTCTTTTCAGAAACTAGTAATCAACAAAATCATTTCGAAGTTTTTTTTTTAAACAAAAAAACAATTTTTAATCAACTTCCAAAGTAAAAAAACTCACTTCTTGGTTTCTATTTTCTATCTTATGTAATTCCTCGGAACTGGTTGACTTTTTCTAATCCATGTTTTTTAGTGTCTGTTCAGCACTAAAATATCCCCGGAGTGAACTTTTTTTTTTAATTGAAAATTATATTTTACATAACGCTTTTTTATCTCTCCTGAAAAATTTGATAAATGTGGGTTAATCCCTTATGACATCCCAATTTCACTGAGAAAACTGTTTGGTT
>CAJFCP010023327.1:0-12725 GCA_904066005.1 Synergus itoensis | reverse complement strand
GGCCACATGACCCCATGACCTCGTGACCCCCATGACTTTGTGACACCATGACCATATCACCCCTTAGATCACGTAACCCCATGACATCGTGACCCCTAAACCACGTAACCCCATGAACTCGCGACCCCCTGGTCACGTGACCCCATGAACATTTGACCCCCATGACCATTTTATTCACTTGAGCAAGTAACCACATGACCTCGTGACTCCCATGCTTATGTGACCCCTATGATCACGTAACCCCGTGACCTTATGACCCCCA
Organism: Synergus itoensis; assembly: GCA_904066005.1. Classification (NCBI taxonomy): domain Eukaryota; kingdom Metazoa; phylum Arthropoda; class Insecta; order Hymenoptera; family Cynipidae; genus Synergus; species Synergus itoensis. The sequence goes on along the minus strand of CAJFCP010023327.1, from coordinate 12,463 downwards.
TGACTTTGTGACCCTATGAATACTTGTACCCCACGGCCACATGACCCCATGACCTCGTGACCCCCATGACTTTGTGACACCATGACCATATCACCCCTTAGATCACGTAACCCCATGACGTCGTGACCCCCATAACCACGTAACCCCATGAACTCGCGACCTCCTGGTCACGTGACCCCATGAACATTTGACCCCATGACCATTTTATTCGTTTGAGCAAGTAAACCACATGACCACGTGACCCCCATGCTTATGTGACCCCTATGATCACGTAAACCCGTGACCTTATGACCCCCATGACTTTGTGACCCCATGATTACTTGTTCCCCATGGCCACGTGACCCCCATGTCCAGACTTCGTTCTAATTTCTTCAAAGAAATATATAATTGTTCATCCGAACACTAATAAAATTTTTAGGAAATATAAAAATTATGGAAAATAATAATTCGGAAAATTAAAAATTAGAGCGAATAATTTTTTTCGGCAAAATTAAAGTTATGAAAAGTAATTATTCGGAAAAGTAAATATTATGTCAAATAATAATTCGGAAAAATAATAATGATGTAAAATTGAAATTAAGAAACATATAAAAATTAAAGCATATTATTATTAGATGAATTGAGTTTACGTAAAATAAATTTTATGAAAAACAGAATTTGGGGCAATGATTTCTATATATAACACATGTATGCTAATGTCACCATAATTCATTAATTCCCTTAAACCTGAGCTCGCAATGCAATCAAGCATTTTAGCATATGGACGGTTAAATAACGAGTTGGGTAAGTCCATACTACACACGTATTTATGTATGTATTGTATATGTATATGTAATAATACTGAACCATGAGTAAGAAACGTGCACTTAACATGCATGCTCCCGTCCGCAGTATATAAGAAGCGTAAAAGTAAAGTTAGGTAAAGTAAAGTAAAGGCTTTCAATTCTCTTCCTGAAACGAGGGCCAGTTTCCACTTTGCCGGACCAGTCCCTGACAATCTCTTCGCAGTCCCAAAAAAAAACTTGTTCTACTTGCAAAATCTCGCTGCCTTGACGACTTCTTCATGCGTAATCTTAGTTAGTGAAGTCAAGGCTAGTTTGCATTATTCTAACATAAAAATTCAAGGATTAGTGATTTCTCAAGATGAAGTTTTCATGAATAAGTTTGATCACTACCCTAACGAAATGAATTTCAATCCAAAGATTGAAATTCATTCCGAATAAATCCGAATTTTCCGAATCATTCAAAAATTTGTACCCGAACCAAACAGTTTCATTCCGATTTAATCCGAAGGAAGTTTTCAATCCGAATTAATTCACAGCCTATTCAAAATCAATCCGAACCTTTAATCAGAATGGATCCGGTCAATCCGAATTAATCCGAACTGTCATTCCGAATAAATCTGGTCAATTCCGTCAATCAGAAATTTCAATTCGAGTGGATCCGAATTAATTCGATCTATCCGAATCAATCCGAGTGATTCAGAAAAATTTATTGATCGGAGTTGTTCGGATTGAGAGTTCGGATTCATTCTGATTAATTCAGATTGACCGAATTAATGCGGATTAAAAGTTCGTATTGATTTAGAAAATCACTTCCGATCAATTCGGATTCAATCGGAATGGATTTCAATCCGAATTATTAAGAAATTTGTATCCGAACCAAACAGTTTTATTCCGATCTAATCCGAATTGATCCGAACCTTTAATCCGAATAAATTCGGTTAATCCGGATGAATCCGAACTTTCAATCAGCGTGAATTCGGTCAATCCCATCAATCAGAACTTTCAATTCGAATGGATGCGAATTAATCCGGTCTTTCCGAATCAATACGAGTGATTCCGAAAAATTCGGATAAATTCGTATTCATCCGATTGAACGGAGTTGTTTGGATTGAAAGTTCGGATTCATTCTGACAAATTAGGATTGACCGAATTCATGCGGATTAAAAGTTCGTATTGATTTAGAAATTCACTTCGGATTAATAGGGATTGAAAATCTCCTTCGGATTAAATCGAAATGAAACTGCTTGGTTCGGATACAAATTCCGGAATAATTCGGAAAATTCCGGAATAATTCGGAAAATTTCGGACTCATTCGAAATGAATTTCAATCCGAATCTTTCATATTCGAATAATCCGAGGTGCAACTAAGAATTCTTACCTGAAATTCGTTGAAATAATTTAAATCCATTAAAATTCCCAGGAATTACTTTGGAATTATTTTTAATTGTTAAAAATTTCATAGAATTCTTTAAAATCATTTAAAATTAATTGACATTCTTTTAATTTTTTGAAAAATTCTTGAAACTTTCAAAATCCCTTACAATTCTTTTTAAATTATTTGAAATTCCGAAAAATACCTTGAAATCATTGAAAATCATACAATATCCTTAGTGATCTTATCTTTTATTTGAACTTTATCTTTTATCTAAATATACATCTTTAGTTTCATCTTTTTTCTTCTCTTTCATCTCATCATTTATTTGAAATTTTATGTGTGATCTTATCTTTTATATTATTATTTTAAAATTTATCTGTCATCGAATCTTTTATCTTTCATCTCATTATTCATCTGAATTTTTGTCTTTTATCTCATCCTTCATCTCATCTTTCATTTTTTTCTTATCTTTTATCTCATTCATTATCAAAAATTTTTCTTCCATTTTATCTTTTATCTGAAATTTTATCTGATATTTTATCTTTTATCTCATTCTTTATCCAAACTCTAATCATTCATCTAATTATAATATTTTTTCCCTTACGCCTTCAGTTTCCCCACTTATTGAGTGAATTTTCATCGAAATCTCAATTAAATTCTGATGGAGTTCTCTTCACAGGTTCTCAAGTGCAATGAGTCCAAGGCTGCATGCCGCAACTCAACTTTCAGCGGCTTCTGTCCTTTTTACTGTCATTCGTAACAGTTGCTAAATATTTCGCGCCTCTTTCTTGTTCATTCAGCGGAACGTTATCCCTGGGAAACACGGCGCTAAAATGCACACGCGTGCATTGGCTTCTGTAACAATCAGTAAAAAGTCACTCGAGCGATCCTTATCTCACAAATGACGCGAACATATCATTTTTTTTCATTTTTCTCATTTTTTCTCTAGTTGCGAGAGGAGCAACTTGGCAATGTCTCTCCTCGGGCGAAGAAAAAATACCAGTCTTGAGAAATCTTGCGTTTTCACAAAATTGATGTCCTGCGGCTTTTGAGAAACGAGTGTCACGACTTCTCCAGGCTTTACACCATCTTTTTCTTACTTGTTCTCAATTCTTGAATGTCCTCGGTAATTACTGTTCTTAAAAGGTCGTTTTCCTTAGACAATTGAGCTTAGGAAATTTTCACTGCTGACGTGTCGAATCTCGAGAAGCCCAGCATTTTATTTCTTCAAATTAACTAATCACTCATATCTTATCTTTTATATTATCTTTTATCTTATCTTTTATCTTATCTTTTATATCATCTTTTATCTTATCTTTTATCTCATCTTTTATCTCATCTTTTATCTTATCTTTTATCTTATCTTTTATATCTTATCTTTTATATCATCTTTTATCTGAACTATTACCTGTCATCTAATTTTTTATCTCAATTTTTGTCTTTTGTCTAAACTATTATCTCATCCATTCATCTGAAATTATGTCTTTTCTCTCAACTTTTGCCTTATTCTTTATCTGCACTCTAATCTTTCGTCTAATCTATTATCTCAAACTTTATCTTATCTTTTATCTTATCTTCTATCTTATCTTTTATATCTTCCTTTATCTAAAATGTCATTTTTTTCTTATATTTTATGTAAACGTCTATCTCATTTTTTATCTTATTCTTTATCTGCACTTGAATCTTTCATCTAATCTATAATATTATCTCAAAATTATCTTAACTCTCATCTCATTCTTTATCTGAACTTTTAGCTGTCTATTAATCCTTCGATTTCAACTCATTATCTCTACTTTTGCCTTTCATCTAAACTATTATCTTATCTTATCTTAAACTTATTATCTTCATCTTATGTCATCGCATCTTTTATCTCATCATTCATCTGAATATTTGTCTTATCTTTTATCTAAATTTTATCTCATCTTTTATCTGATTATTTATTTGAGCTCTAATTTTTCATCTAATCTATTATCTCAAACTTTATCTGATTTTTTATTTTGTATTTTATTTCATCCTTCACCTTATCTGTCGTAGAATCTTGTCTTCTTCATTACCTAAACGTTTATGTTTCGTTTCATCTTTTATCTGAATTTTTATCTGATATTTCATCTTTGATCTCATTTTTCATCTTATCCTTTTATCTTATCCTATTATCTCAAACTTTAACTTATCTTTTATCTCATCATTTATCTGACTTACATCTTATTTCTTTCTCATTTTTTATCTTTTTCTTATCATCTATTATCTCACCTCATCTCGCATCTTAATTGAATTCCATTTATTCAGTTTATTACACAAAGCAAACAAAATTCTCCCGTCATAATTCAGGAAGTTTAGTTACATTTTTCGGCGAATTTTCACACAAACGACACATTTTTCGATTTCTGTTTGTTATTTTTATTTCAGAATGATTTCTTATTTGAGATTCCATCGAGACTCTCTTTCGCAAGATACTAAATAAGATTTACTAACAAATGTTTTGTAATGAACTCTCTACGGAACTCGAGTTATTTCTCGTACTTAGAAATTTATCACTCACTTCCCGATGCGGCGAAATATCAGAGAAATTTACTCGATTTGCCGATCTAGTTTTTTTCGCTTGTCTATAGACTTCAATCTCATACTAGAAATTATACGGATTTCACAATTAAATGATGCCTAGGCTATTTAATTGAGACAGGAATTGTCAGAAATAATTTTTAAAGCTAAATACAGTATTCATAAATAATATTGCAAACCATAAAAAAATTAATAAATAATTTTAATACCTTTCTCTTTCATCTTTTTCTAAATGATGTATTTTCCGGACGAGTATAAATATTCCTATCATAAAAAAAGATTGCAATTAATACAAAAAACATTGGTTGGATTTTTATTCGACGCTTATACTTTAGATTCGATATCAAAGCTGCTAAATGATGTTAAAGAATTTAAAAGAAATTTCAAAAGAATTTGGAAGAGTTTCAAAATTTTCAAGTAATTAAAAAAATTTTTTTTAATATTTCAAGGGATTTTAATATTTAAAAATTCTTAAGGATTTTAAAAAAAACTTCAAAGAATATAAGGATATTCAGGAGATTTCACAATATTTCAAATATATCAAGAAATCCTAAAGGATTTCAAGAGATTTTAGGAAATGTGAAGGAATTTCAAGTAATTTCAAGTGGTTTTAAGGAATTTAAAAATATTTCAAGAGATTTCATGTGATTTTAAGGAATTTAAAGGGCTTTCAAGAGATTTCACAAGATTTAAAAAATATCAAGAAATCTTGAAGGATATGAAGATTTTTAGAGAATTTCAAAAAAAATTTTAATTAGGTTCAAAATTTTCAAGTAATTTGAAAACATAAAAAAAATTGTTCAATTCTTTAAAATCTGTTAAATTTCTTGAAATTTTCTGCAATTAGTTGAAATCTTTTGATATTTTTTGATCTTTTGAAAGCTTTTAAAATCTCTTTAAATCTTTTGAATTCTTTGAAATATTTCGAAATATATTGAAATCTTCTCAAATTTTTTGACATATTTTTGAATTCATTTATTTATCGAAAGTTTAAATTGCCGCAATTAAAATCAATGAAATTTAAAATTCCCGAAGTTATAAATGTACCTTGTTGTTCAAAAAACTTATTTCCAAAACTTATTTTCTTCAAAACCCTTAAAAATTTTTACTCAAAATTTCACTTCAAAATTTTGAATAAAAAGTGTTAACAGAAATTTGAGCAAAATTTTTCGCAGTAAATTTTAAACAAAAATTACGGGAATATTTAATGTCGGGAAATTTCAATTTTGGGAATATTTAAGTTCGGGGCTTTTAAGTTTCGGAAATTTTATAATTTCAGAAATTAAAAATTTCATTAACTTTAAATTTCGAAAATTTGAAATCTCGATATTATTACTTTCTTTCCGGAATTTTCAACTTCGGAAATCATAAATTTCAATGATTTTCAATTTCGTTAATTTTACGTGATTCCGACGTATAAAAATGCTGCAAATGTTCATTTTGATACACTAATTTCGGACAAAAATGATATCTGAATTTTTCGCGATTGTAATTCTATACAATCTAGTATTATATGACAATTTAAATGACCCAAGGTCATGACCTACTGAGACACACTTTTTCTCTGTTCTCTTTTTAATCACCATGTTGAAACTAATGACGCTACACGAAGTAATTTCAACTGACGCGGCATCCTATTTGTAAAATAAAGCTTCAGCACAATTTTTTTTATAAGACTTCCGTGCGTGTGTGCGTAATAGCCAGTAACAATGGTAAAATTATACCATAACTCTTTAAATTTTAATATACTCACATTATCATTTTTTATCATTTTTTCATTAAAAAACCACATCTGCCATTTTTTGTTAAATTACGTAACTCTTAATATGTCTTACGCAATGAGGATGAGAAGCACAAAATCTCATCCTATGTTAAAAAAGTGGTGTATATAACGAAATGTCTCGAAAATCTCGCATAAATTGTTGTTGTAGTAAAGCTGATTGGCTTTTGAATGACTTGAAGTTGTAGGGAAAAAAAAAAATAATCGCACGCGTGTTTATTTACTTTCGTCCCTCAAAATTTCACGAAAACCTTCAAAATTATTTAAAATTCGTGAAAACCTCTTAAAATTCCCAAAACTTCTTGAAATTCTTTAAAATTCTACGATAACATTTTAAATCCCTTTATATAACTTTTAAAATCTATATTAAAAGTATTAGGGATCTCATCAAATACCATGAAATATGTTTAAAAATCCTATGAAACCTTTTAAAGCTCAGAAAAATCTCTTGAAATCCTATAATTATCAGAAACCTTTCAAAATTTCGAAATTATACAACGAGAATTAAAATTCCAGAAACATTTTTAAATCTTTTAAAATTTCACGAAAACCTTCGAAATAGTGAAAAAAACTTAACTTAAAAACTTAAAATTCGTGAAAATCTCTTAAAATTTTCAGAAACTTCTTGAAATTCTTTCAAATTCTTTCAAATTCTATGATAACAATTAAAATCCCTTTTAAGTCCTTTAAAATCCATTAAAAGTATTAGAAATATCATCAAATTCCTTGAAATCATTTAAAATTATTATAAATCTCATAAAATTCCATAAAATCCCTCGCAATTCTTGGAAATTTGAAATTTTAAAATCTTAAAATTTTGAAATCTTAAATTCCTTCGAATTCCAGGATAACATTTAAAATTCCAGAAAACTCTTACAAAACTTTTGAAATTCCTTAAAATTTCACGAAAACCTTAGAAATCGCTTAAATTCATTGAAATGATTTAAAATTCTTAGAAACCTCTTAAAATTCCTCAAAATTTTAAAACATTTGGAATTCCTTAAAATCCCTTAGAATTCTTAAAAGTCTCTTAAAATTGCATACATTCTTTTAAAATTTCACGAAATATCCCAAAATCTCTTAAAATTCTAAGAAATCTTTTTAAAATCCTAAAAATCTTTTGAATTTCGTAAAAATCGTCAAATTCCTTTAAAATTCCTATAGAAACCTCTTGAAATTCCTCTCTGAAAATTTCTCGAAAATCTTGCATACATTATATAGTTTCAAATCTGATTGGCTTTGGAATAACTTAAAGTTGTAAGAAGAAAAACAAAATAATCGCGCGCGTGTTGGTTTGCTAGTTTGTTAAATGAGATTTTGCAGATTTGCTGATAAAAAGTTAAGAGCGAAGTTAAAATTCCAATCTGTGAACATTTCTTGTTTGTAATGCAATTTTAATGAATATTCTTAAAATGATTAAATCCATTATGATTTAAATTCCGACTTTATTATCGAATATCCAGCGTTTTAATTGCTTAATCTCGTGACCGAGTCACTCTATAGTTTCCTAAACATTTACTTTCACTTACACCACCGAAAAATGTCAAATTGTCGTCGCCTTCAAGAAAGTGAAGTATGTAAAATTGATCTGGATTGCGAAATTTTTCAAATAAAATCAGCTTCATAAAACTCGATATAAAAGAGCTGGGATGTATAATAATTTGATTATTAATTTTATAATCGAGGCTCGTTGACAGATTTTACTTTCCAGCACGTAGCTATAATTACAAATTAATATAATGCAATCCACGTCAGGTGCGTGCATAGAAAATGAAACGTGCGTGAAAGTCAAAATGTAAATCGCCTAGAAAGATTCATGAAACTTTAATCGAAACTTTTTTCATCCAAATTATATAAATAATTTGATGATTTATCGAAACTTTTCTTGAGTGTCATTGACTTTTGGATAGGACAAGAATTTTTCTATATTTCATTAACATTTCTTAAAATCTCATGTACTTTTCAGAAAAGAATTCTAAAACAGTTTTCGAAGAAAATTTCGATAATTGTTTTAGAATTCTTCTCTGAAAAGTATTTCATATTTAAAAAAAAAACGTTAATGAAATATTGACTGTATATTTCGTTGTCAAAACTATTGTTGTCTAAAAATTTATATTAAGACAGAGAATATACGACGTTTCCGAAATTTATTGAAATTTTAGAAATATTAAAGGATTTCACGGTATTTCAAGGAAATTTATAAAATTTATTGTGATTTTTAAAAACTTTAAGGAATTTTATCAGTTATTGCGATTTTTTTATGAATTCTATTAAGGAAATTTAAAGGAATTTGGCGAAATTTCTTTGGATTTTCAGGAACTTAAAAGTATTTAACCAGATTTCATGGGATTTTAATTAATTTTAAAGAATATCAAATGATTTTACAAAATTTAAAAGAACTTCGTGAGATTTCATAGAATTTAAAGTAATTTTAAAGAACTTAAAGATATATTTTGAATTTGTAAGTAATTTTAGAAATTTTTAAGGTATTTTAAGGGATTTAGCGAAATGTCATTGGATTTTCCTCGGGATTTTCAGATATTTTAAGCGATTGATTTAATGAGACTTCATGGGATTTTGAATAATGTTAAATTTAAAAGGCTTTACAAAATTTATTGGAATTTTAAGAAATTTTTTTTAGGGATTTCATGAGATTTCATGAATTGTAAGTAATTTTAGGAAGTAAGTAATTTTAATGGAAATTAAATTGAATTATTGAAATTTTAGAAATATTAAAGGATTTCACGGTATTTTAAGGAAATTTATAAAATTTATTGTGATTTTTAAAAACTTTAAGGAATTTTATCAGTTATTGCGATTTTAAATTAATTAAAAAATAAAATTTATCAAATTTTTTATTGATTTCATAAATCAAGGGATTTATGAAATTTCATTGAATATTCAGATTTTTAATTTCTTATATTCTTAGACCTTAGATATCTTGAAATCCCTTTAAATTTCATAAAATTCATTAAAACTGGCTAAATTGTCTTGAAATCTTTTAAAATCTCCTGAAATCTTATGAAATCTCTAGAAATATCTGGAAAATTCTTTTGATAGTTTTTCTCAATTCTTTTAAAAATCCCTTAAAGTCTCTAAATTCAATAAAAACCTCTTGGAAATCCATTAAATTTTCTTAAATTCTTCAAATATTAATGAAAATATCTGCATGGCTAAATATTTACATATGTTTTGAAAGGTGTACATGGATAGATTATTATTAAGTCAATGTCGCGACCTCAATATCGAAGCCAAACGTCATTTGAACCAAGAGAGAAAGCAGAGTCATAAAAAGGGCGATAAAAAATGTTATTCTTTATGAACTCGAGCTCATCTTCGTTGTGTAACTGAGAACTTCGATCGTGAGCAAGTCGTTTCAATAATCATAATGTTTGACACTTTTATTGACTTAAGTATTCACTTTAGTGTGGCTGCTCGAAAAATCGGTTACCTGCATCGGCTAAAATTATGCAAGAGTGAGAGAGCAAAGTCGTGAAACACGTGACGACATATGCGAAGCGGTTGCCCCAATTCGAAGGATTCTAGTGTCCTTTATGTATTTTACTTATGCGGTAAAATTTGAATTTATGTACCTCCGGCTGGAAATAAATTTAACAGTAGCTATAATTAGAGATTAATTCTGTTGTCCGACTATTTATTATTCATTGTAATTATCATCATTAGGGAAATTTTGCATCAGATCGCGTGAAATTCAATATCCTGTTTTAACTAACGAGACCGAACGCGCGCTTCCGCACGCGGGTTGACTTTATTTTGAATTTAAGCAATTTTGTACAATATAGATTTAAAATTTCCCGCGTCGCCAGCGATTATCGATATACGACGCGTCACGAACTGTATTGACCAATAAAGAATCGGGTCCACGCATTTTAGTATTCAGTTTTTCGATATTCGATACGTATGTTCTTTTAATAATAGGAGTTTAAGCAATTATAAGATTCAGTAACTTGAATAATTTAAAATACAGATATTGCAGATATTTACAGATTTCTAGTAAAAATAGACGCACGCGATTCTATAGAAACTACTAATGTTTTAGTTTATTACTATTTTCACAGATAGCGATAGGTATTGTTTTTAATGACGAACGCATTTCTATGTTGGTGTTGGTATTGGTAAAATTATCGCGATTATCGTTTTTGGAGCAGTGAAAAACTGCACTTATCAAAGGCAGTCATTATCATCCTTTCAAAGTTACGGATTACGCAAGTTTGTCGAGCGAAGGCATCTTTCTGACCTTTATACTAAAGTGACTTGAATACCTTATATACTTTATACTCAAATGACTTGTATACTTAAATCGTATTCTTTGTAATCGTATTCTTATACTATAATATAATAATATAATATAATAATATAATAATCGTATTCTTATACTTAAATCGTATCATCCTTTCAAAGTTACGGATTACGCAAGTTTGTCGAGCAAAGGCATCTTTCTGACCTTTATACTAAAGTGACTTGAATACCTTATATACTTTATACTCAAATGACTTGTATACTTAAATCGTATTCTTTGTGGAAGGTTCTGAAGATTATTTTGAATTATCATCTTTAAAAAGAAAGTTTTTAATGACGAAGCGCATTTATATGTTGGTCTTGGTGTTGGTAAAATTATCACTGTTGGAGCAGTGAAAATCTGCACTGCTCGTGACGTATATACAAAGTTGAAGACAATTTTTGTTTTTCCCTTGGGCTCGACGGAAAAGAAGATCATCAAAAATTTTTACTTTATGTAAGACGGCCCTTCTCCTCACAGAACTTCTGACGTCTTTGTTGCTCTTCAGGAAGTTTACGGCACTCGTGTTATTCAGCTGGGTTTCAAAAAACGACTCGAACAGTGCTCCATGAATGAAAGTGGACTTTTTGAAAATATCATACATTAAACCTGAAACACTGTTTAACATAATAAAATATAAATCAGATTAGTATTGTTGAAACAAATTTAAATTAAACATGTTTTTAAAATAGACCAATTGTAATATTTTTTATTTAAATAAACAATGCCTTTGGTGGATGTGAATTGTTTCGTCTATAAATCAAATTTATAGTTACAAATGTACATTTGTATAATCATTAAAAGTTGCTGTCGATTGTGTGAAGATTAGAGAGCTGACGACGTGTGAAATTGCAATTTCCGTTCTCGCTTTGTAAGGCACAAGTGTGCAATTACGATGGCCATCCTGGTCGCTTAAGAATAGCATGTTTGTACTTTCTGGAGTAAGAGAGCTCATTTCTCAGAGAATTTGTGCTCTGTGTGTGTTATATGTATCGTACAATAGAACAACTGATTTTATTGGTCGTAATAACCATTTTCATGTCGTAAAATGTGTTAGCGCCTTTCAGATGCGACAATGTATTGTCGCAAAGTTTTAATGTCCCTAATTTAAAGGCTACTCTTTAAAAAATTCTATTGAGGACCATGGAATTTTCAAAATTTTTTAAGTTTCAGGTACCGGTGTTTATAATTTTAAAAGAAGAAAAATGTTCTGCAATTTACACTGCCCCACTTTCGAGATTATTCGATTTTATCGTAGCAATTTCGATCAACACTTTTTTTACCTTTTCTCGTAAGTAGAAATAGATTTACGAGAAATATAATGGATACACATTTTCTTTATGGAATAAGTGCAAACAAAAGATATATATTGCAGATTTACTATCTCTCTGTAGGAGAATATTGTGTTCACTCTAATAGAATAGTAACTATTGAAAATTGAATTAGGGGCCTCGGATCATAATCACGTTGTTAAGTAATACAGCATAGTCATGATTTAATTAACTCGAAAACTTCATGAAATTGAGTGTAACAAAGCATAATCAACGTGTAGATCTGTAGAATGTATATGAATGGCGGCAGAGTATGCGAGCGATTGCAGCTGCCTGATATAACCATTTAACCCATTAGCGCCCAGAAGGACGCATTTTCAGGACACTTTTCGG
>CAJFCP010023316.1:9176-28597 GCA_904066005.1 Synergus itoensis | reverse complement strand
TACGCCCGGCGAACTGAACTCACAGCGCGCGATCAGCTGTACTTATACTCGCTGTTACGTAACTTTCAGCCGGCGAGAGGTAAGGGGTCCCGGCCGGCAAGACTCTCGCCCCGCCCATCCGATGACGTGACGTGACAGCGACAGGCAGTGAGGGATAGAGATATGTAACGAGCGTCTGTACTGCTCGTTACATAGATAAAGGAGAATAAGAATGAGAAAATAAAGAATAAAATAAATTTTGTGTACAAACCTGCTGCGATAAATTCGATTTCAGATAAAATCTGCGAGTAAAATTCGAATATTATATTCCAGTTTCTTATAAAGTTAAAATTTATCTTCTCTTGTGAGAATCACAACCATCTAGTGGCAGAAGTAGGAAGTGAAAAATTCACGAGTAGATTCAACTAAAGCGTTGCACACAGATCCTCGGCGTGAGCGCACTAGGGAAGATCGCGGGCCACCCACCATATAATGGAATCTTGTTTACGTATCGTTCTATTACTCAAAGGTGAATTAATTTGCCACTCTGAAAATTGGAGGTCTTATAGGAAAGAAGCTCAGCTTTCTTTTAAAACTATTTTGAAAAAAAAAAGTGTCGAAATTGGATAAAAAGTTAATTTTATTTTTGATTTTCAAAAATTAGGGTCAAATTTTGATTTTCTTCAAAAATCGTTATAACCACCAGAAAGTTTGTGCAAAAATCTATCAAAAAAATTTATAGTGACATTTTGATTAAGGCAATAGGAAAAAAGTTATAAATGTTTGAAAGTAAGGCTTTGCTTAAAAAACCCAATAATTGTACCCCCTCCGTTTTTATAAATAATAATTATCAAAATGAACTAATTTTTGGTGTAAGAGGTACTATCTAATAGGACTACAATTCGGCCAATTTTTAGCCCGATCGGAAAACTTTTATTTTCAAGGTGGGTACACTTGAGGAATTATGCCCCACATATTTTCCCCTGGGTCAGGTGCGGTGTTTGGCGCCCTCGGTATTGGGAATAGAAGATTAGGCGGAGGTTTGTGTGTATGAGAGTCGTAAGAGAGAGAGTCGTTGGTAGATCGTCGTTCAGGAAAGTCTTTGAGCGAATAAATCGCTTTTTATATATTATCCTGGCATATTCATTTTATCCCAACAATTAGGGGCTCGTCCGGGATTGATCTAAGGAAAAAAATCGTCCTGAATCGATTTAAAACAAAAATCATCTGGGATAGAATTGAATTGCCCAAGACCGGAAAGAAAAGTGAGAACAGTGGAAGACGAATTACTCGGAAGTGTACAGTGTGAAAAGCTGAACAAGATGTCGAGAAATGAAGAGCAGACGGCTCAACTGGACTTCTTAACTTTAGACGAATTCAAAGAGAAGCTGATGGAACGGGGACTACCAACGACGGGTTCAAAAGCGGTGTTGAAAGAGCGCCTAAGGAAGGCTTGGACGGAAGACGCCACGAAGACGTGTGGACAGAACGACGATCAGGTAGACGACCTGCCAAAAGACGTTAACGACGAGCAAGACGAGGAGGAAGACGAAGACGTGGATATCAATTCTCTGACGGTGAAAGAATTGAGATTCCGACTAAGACGCCTGGGCTTGAAGACGGTTGGAAATAAGGCGGATTTGAAAAATCGCTTATCTGAAGCTTGGGAAAATGGCGACGAAGACGAAGAGGAAGTAGTGTCCGAAAGTGAACGACGGAGGGCGCTATCGGCGCAAAATGGCGACGACGTTGTGACGAGACGACGAGAAGTGGTGGGGCGAGAGGTGCATCTTGACAGGCGACAGCGCTCAAGTGACGAATCAGACGCTACCACAGAAGAGTATCGAGGCCCGCGAAGTGAACAGTCGATTGACAGGCGAATGACGCAACGCCTAACGATCACTTTTAAAGACGTAGAGGGAACATTGGACGCTTTTAGTGGAGACGACGGGCGTAAAATAAAACGCTGGATAGAGGAATTTTGCTGCTCTGTGACTGGAGTGATGTCCATAAGGCCATCTATGCGAGGCGATTGCTTCGAGGCTCGGCAAAGTTGTTTATCAGCTTTGAGAATTGCAGACAATCATGGGTAGAAATGAAGAGGGCATTGACGCGAGAGTTCAGCCCGAAAATTGACAGCTACGAAGTACATCGAAGATTGCAGCAGCGTAAGAAGAAGAGCGACGAAAGTTACCACGAGTACTGCTACCGAATGATGGAAATCGGAGCACAGGTTAGAATGGAGCAGAGTGCAGTGGTTCAACACATCATTGAAGGTATAGACGGCGATGAGGTGAGCAAAATGGTCTTGTTGATGAAAAGCAAGGGTCCGAAATGTTTTAATTGTGACGAACATGGCCATAAGGCTACAGAGTGTAAAAAAGGTGAAGATTTTAAAAGAAAGAAAAAGTGTAACGCTCTTAAAGCGAGGTTAGCTAAAAATTATAAAACTATAGAGGTAAAAGGGGAAAAGGTTAAAGCTTTAATTGACACTGCGAGTAATCTAAGTTTATTGAGGGTAGATTACATTCAGAAAATCGGAGTGCCGTATGTTAGAAGAAATGTCACGCAATTTGGAAGCATAGGTTCAAAGGATCCTCATTTATCCACTTTAGGTGTAACGATTTTAAATTTGACGATAGATAATGATAGTTTTGACGTTGAGTTGCATGTGGTCCCGAAAGGTGTAATGAAGGACGATTTGTTGTTAGGTACTGACTTAAACACGATTGACCTTCGTTGCAGAGCAGGCAACATCTCAATTTCTCGAATTGAGCAAGTTTCTGAGGGAAACGAAATTTGTCGAATTGACGCGATTAATGAGGTAAACAGAGTTGATGTATCACACATTAGGAGCGAATCAAGTAGCAAAGCTGTCGAGACACTTGTAGATAATTATAAACCGAATAAGACGAAAGAAGTTGATATGAAAGTGCGTATCATTTTAAAAGACGAAATACCGGTTTATCAGAGGGCTAGACGGCTTGCACCTCTTGAAAAAAAGATGGCGTATGAGCAGATAGACGAATGGGTTAAGGCAGGTATTGTGAGACCTTCGAATTCAGATTACGCGGGTCCGATTGTTTTATCAAAGAAAAAAGACGGATCGTCGAGAATATGTGTCGATTATAGGAAGCTTAACAAGAAAATAATTAAAAATCGGTATCTGTTGCCGATAATCGACGACCAGTTAGATTGTTTGCGTGGAGCGAATGTGTTTAGCACGTTGGATCTTAAGAATGGCTTCTTCCACGTGCCAATCGAGGATTCAGATTGTAAGTTCACGGCCTTTGTTGTTCTGGGGGAACACTTTGAATTTCTGCGGTTACCTTTTGACCTGTGCACTTCGCCAGCATATTTTCAAAAATATATTAACATTATATTTAAGGATTTAGCAGCTAGTGGAATTGTCGTGATCTACATGGATGATTTGATTGTACCTTCGGTAAATGAAGAAGAGGGTTTAGAACGACTTGAAAGAATCTTAAAAATTGCGAGCTAGTATAATTTGTCGAATAACTGGAAGAAGTGTCAATTTTTGAAGTCAAAAATCGATTACCTAGGTTATATCGTAGAGGGGGGTACAATTAGACCGTCAACTGAGAAGACGCAAGCGGTAGAGCAATTTCCTGAACCGAAAAATGTTAAGTCGGTACAGAATTTTTTAGGACTTACCAGATTTTTCCGTAAGTTTATCCAAGGATACGCTAGTATCGCGAGACCATTGTCAAATTTGACTAAAAATGATGTATGTTTTCAGTTTGAAAAGGATGGAAAGGAAGCTTTTAAGAAGTTAAAAAATGCGTTATGTCGACAGCCTGTACTTGCGTTGTATTCGCCTAATGCCGAAACCGAGCTGCACACCAACGCTTCGTCCTTGGGGTTGGGAGCGATACTTTTGCAACGAGACGACGAAGATAGGCGACTGCATCCGATTCACTTTGCCAGCTGGAAGACGACGAAGATGGAAGAAAAATACAACAGCTACAAGTTGGAAGTTTTGGCGATCGTCAGAGCGTTAAAGAAGTTCCGTTCCTACCTGGTTGGAGTACCTTTCAGAGTTGTCACCGATGACCAGGCATTCACACAGACGATGTCTAAGAAGGACATTTCACCACAAGTTGCCAGATGGGCACTGACCTTGGAGGAATATCAGTACACGATAGAGCATCGTGCAGGCTCCAAGCTGCAGCATGTAGATGCACTTAGCCGTTATCCGATACCTGATATTTTAGTGGTTGACGAAGATGAAGACACTGTCCTGCAGCGATTGAAAATATGTCAAGAGATGGACAGTGAGCTATCAGAGCTGATATATAAAGTGCGACGAAGTTCATTGGAAGGCTATGAAATTAAAGACGGACTACTTTGTAAACAGGTTCAGCAGGAGTTGTTTATGGTTGTACCGAAGCAAATGCAACATGACGTGATCCGGAAATGCCACGAGCAAGGTCATTTTGGAGCAAAAAAGACGGAACAGCTGATCAGACGGGACTATTGGTTTCAAAAAAAGGCTTACGACAAGAAGCGCAAGAAGGTAAATTCTTACCAGGAGAATGATTTGGTGGTGATTCGACGTACTAAATTCTGTGCGAAATATTTTTGACCGTACAAGATAACGCAAGTTCTGAGAAATGACCGAAATCTGGTACAAAAGATAGGACAAGGAGAGGGGCCAAAGATGACATCGACGTCGGTGGATAATATGAAACCGTGGGTGGGAACTGAGTCATTGAATCACACCGAGAAGGAATTACCCCAGACGGTGACTCCTGAGGGCAGTCGTCATGGTCAGGACGGCCGAGTGCAGTATTTGAATTTGCCCGCCCCTGGGTTAGGTGCGGTGTTTGGCGCCCTCGGTATTAGGAATAGAAGATTAGGTGGAGGTGTGTGTGTGTGAGCATGGGCGGATCCAGGGGGGGCATGGCTTCTTGCCCCCCCCAAAAGCCCAGATTTGAAATTTTCACGCAGCTTGTAAGTACAAAAACTTAGTGGAGGGGGAAGGGTAATTATTTCGAGGCCCCCCCCAAAGCCCTTGTGTGGATCCGCTCCTGTGTGTGAGAGTCGTTAGAGAGAGAGTCGTTGGTAGATCGTCGTTTAGGAAAGTCCGTTAAAATTAAGAGCTTTTAAGAGTAATTGTTCAGAGTTGATTTTAAAGTGTTTGTATTTCTTTTTTGTCTTTGAGCGAATAAATCGCTTTTTATATATTATCCTAGCATATTCATTTTATCCCTTCATTTTATCTACCTAAAGAAGGAACATTCAAGTGCATTATGGATGCCAGATCAATCAATTACGTCCTTGTGCATCACAAACAAGTATTTTGGAATTACAATTAAATTTTTTTAATCATTTACAGGCCAAAATATAAGGACCCAATAAACACCACTTTATATATCATTTCATTGGACCCGTTAAATACCACTTTAACTAAAAACTAGGGGTGCCATTGTGAGCACATTCTCATCACACTTGCGCGCTTGCTTATCAACCTTCAGACAGACAGACAGACGTACAGACAGACACATTGGTAAAATCATGTTTTTCGGGTTCAGGGGGTCACAAAACGTCGATATTTGACAAAAAATGGGGGGGTCAAATTTTACACAAAACTAATACATTCTCTGATCAGAATGTAAAAAAAGTGTAATGTGGTGCTTATTGGGTACCAAGATTTCTCTTCCAATTAATGAACTATAAACGTAATGTAAAACTCTGAAACTTATTTCTCATACAGAATGCCGGAGTACCGATCTCTTCATCGGCTTTAATAATTAAAAGAATAATAATAAGTGAGGATTATCGTAAGCTGAAAATAATGAGGGATAATACGGTGTTTATTGGGTTATACCAATAAAATACGACTAGTGGTATTTATTGGGTCTTCATAATTTACACGGCATTATCTACCTAAAGAAGGAACATTCAACTGCATTATGGATGCTGGATCAATCAATTACGTCCTTGTGAATCACAAACAAGTATTTTGGAATTACAATTAAATTTTTTTAATCATTTACAGGCCAAAATATAAGGACCCAATAAACACCACTTTATATATTATTTCATTGAACCCGTTAAATAGCACTTTAATTAAAAAAAAAACGTGTAATGTGGTGCTTATTGGGTACCAAGATTTCTCTTCCAATTTAAGAATTTTCCGAATTTGGTCGTGGTCTGATTTTTCAAATTATTTTAAAAGTACTTACGTTTCGGGATCCAAAAAACTTTTTAAAACGATTAGAGGTTAGAACCAGTTTGATACCAATATCCGTTGATCTTGTACACGATAAGCATCCAGTTTTGTCGCAGACAATAAGTAGGAGAAAGAGGTCTTATATCGGCACTGTGGGTTAAGTCGGCCCCCACACTTTTTTTTCTTTTTTTTTACGATTTGGTTTAGTTATTTTGTCCAGCAATACCGTAGTAACCACTAGTAGAACATGTCAGTGGTTACTTCGGAATCGATTGACAAAATAACTAAACCAAATCGTAAAATAAAAAGAAAAAAAAGTGCGAGGGTCTACTTAACCAACAGTGCTGACATAAGACCACTTTCCCCTACAATAAATTAAAAAATTTAATCAATTAAACCAAGTATCTATGATATATAAGGGTGCTTATCGGCTACAAACTAACCACATAAAGGTATTTACTGGGTAAATAGTTCGAGTCATCATATACAAGAAATTTTATATCACAAATTATTGTCAGTGGAATTATCTCACAAGAAGAATTAATCTTGCAACAGAACTTTGTCCTAAATACTATTTTTGTAAAAAATTCATATGTTCATCTGCTGAATTAATTGTTTAGAGCGATAAGAGGTTAACACCAGCTTAATACAAGCAAAATTTACAATTCTATAGATATTTTATGCCTAATCTAACTAATATAAGTGACTGCGATATATACGGGTGTTTATCGGGTACAAATCAGACACATAAAGGCATTTACAGGGTACGATATCCGAGTCACACTTTCAAAGTACTTTCTCGAATGCGAAATTATTGTCAGTGCAAGTATTTCTCTAAAAAAATCAACATCGCAACAGAAATTTGTGCTAAATCTTATTTACGTAAAAATTACATTTTTCATTCGTGAGATAAAAATACGAAGTAAATATCAAGATTCCCAAAAATATTCACAAAAATTTTTCAGGAAAATAAGATTTAGCACAAAGATCTGTTGCGATGTTGATTCTTCTAAAGAAATGCTTGCACTTACAATACAGTCTGTTCAACAAGAGCGTGTACGCGATATTTCGAAAACTATTGGAGATTTTTGAACGTTTTTTTTTTTAAATTAAAGGTCGTTCAAAGGACTAATGCGCGTTTATGATGCCGCTTCAGTATCGCTCGAACCGTCCGAGAGAACGCACGCGAGTGAAAATGAGTTAAGTTCACGCTAAACGATTTGAAGCCGTCTTCTTGTGTTACCATCCAAAAGGACCAAAAATGTCCATCACAGCGGCTGCTAAATACTTGAGAAAGTCAAATTCGTTCATTGTGAAGTGGGTTTAGCGTTATAAAGCCGATGGAACTGTCGACGATCTTCCTGAAAGAGGCATATCTGGAGTAACAACCAGCAAGGAGGATAAAGCGATCGTGCAGCTGTTCAAGCGTACCCCTACTCTAGGATTGCGAGATGCCAAGGCTATACTAGCCAACAAGGGAATCTACATTAGTATTAACACCATTCGATAGCGTTTAGCTGAATCGAAGATAGAGTACCGTACCACGAGGCAAAAACCTCTGCTTTCAAAAACCCATAAAAAAAAACGAAAGGACTGAAAATCTGCTGAAAATCTCGACCCTGACTGGTCGAATGTCATTTTTTCTGATAAAGCGTCGTTCTGGGTATGGGTTCCCCTAAAGTATGCCTGGTCAGCAGTAGATTTCTTTATCGAACCGTTAAACACCCAGTGAAGGTCCATGTTTGGGGATGCTAAAAAAAATTGGTGGAAATCATGCGAAAAAGGTGACAGGCCATTCTGGACAACGATGGGGACTGAACCATTTATTAGGTAATTGCGCATTAGTCCTTTGAACGTCCTTTAATTTAAAAAGAAAACGTTCAAAAATCTCCTATAGTTTTCGAAATATCGCGTACACGCTCTTGTTGAACAGACTGTAATATAGTATTTGAAAAAGTACTTAGAAAGAGCGACTTGGATTTTGTACCTGGTAAATGGCTTTATGTGTCTGATTTTAAATCCGATAAACAGCCATATATGTATGTCGCAGTCTCTTATATTAGTTAGATTAGGCGTAAGATCTTTGTACAGAATTGAAGAATTTGCTTGTACTAATCTGGTGCTAAACTCCAGTCGCTCTAAGTAAGTCATTATTCGGAACCCGAATGCTAGGTAGGGGAGACCGGGGCTAGTTGGCCAATTTTTCACTTAACGATTTTTTTTAACTTTCCTTTTAAATTTAAAAAATTGCGGTTTTCACCATACAAAAGTATGTATTCTTGGGTAGTACTGAGAATTTTTTTAGGCGTTTATATTAATTATTGAAAAAATGGCAGAATATTTTTGAGAGAGGTGACGAATTGGCCAACTTGCCCCGAGTACGGGGCAAGTTGGCCAAGTGGGCGGGGTAAGTTGGCCAATTCGAAAAAAATCATTATAAAAGCCACTAATGAATGGGATAATTAATAAAATGGTAATGTTATTAATTTACTTCTTTATTGAGACTTATTTCAATCGAAGCCTATCGTTTATAAACTCTTTATAACTTTTTGAACAATTAATTCTAAGTTATCATAATAAATTTAACTTTTCCTCGCTCGTTTTACCGAAAGTTTTTTATTGGTCGCAGCCACCGAAGTTGAAACTTTTCGTTTCGATGAAGTGGTTTTTTTTGAAGCACCTTGTGCTTATTTTTTGATTTGGCTCTTTTCTTTTTCATCCTGCAAAGCTAATTTGACTGGCGAGTCTGTCAAAATTGCACTTTCTCGTAGAGGTTATAAAGCGGATTTGACAACATTGGCCAACTTACCCCGGCTATGTTTTTTAACATTACATTTTTTTATATGTTAAGGAACCCAAGCAATAAATTTGAACGATACATCATTTCAAAGCTCTTAGTATAGACACTTGAAAACCATATTTAGATTTGACAATAATGATTATTTATTAATCTATAAAATGAAAAAACCAGAAAGTAAAAATTTTACTGACCACGGTCAAAAGCAGTTTTTCAATGATATTTTCGACATAAGGCTGCGAAATGCAATGAAATCACACCGGAAGTCTTTGCACAACTTAATACACTTACACTACGCGTGGTGAGGTTGTTAACATTACCGTTGTTTAAAAAAAGGGCATTAGCCAACTTGCCCCGTTGGCCAACTAGCCCCGGTCTCCCCTACTTTTAAAAGAGTTAAAAATCAGACCACAACAAAATTTCGAACATACAAATATTTTACAAATTCAATCTGCGACATTTATGGTTGTTTATCGGGTAGAAATCAGACACATAAAAGCATTTAGCAGGTACGAAATCCGAGTAAATGTATATAAGTACTGTTCCGAATCCTAAATTATTGTCAGTGCAAACATTTCAGAAGAAGAATCAATATCGCAAAAGAACTTTGCCTTAAATGTTATTTGTATTTTCAAAATTTGGTTGCGATCAGATTTTTAAATCTCTTCTCAAAGTAACTAGCATTAGGGTTCCGAACAATTACTTAGTTAGGGCAACTGGTGGTTAGCATCAGCTTAATACAATCAAATTACATAATTCTAGACAATTGTCTTATGCGTAATCTAACTAATACAAGCGACTTTAAAATATATGGGTATTTATCGGTTACAATTCAGACACATAAAGACATTTACTGGGTACAAAATCCAAGTCACTATCTAAGTGCTTTTTCGAATCCTAAATTATTGGCAGTACAAACACATCGCTAGAAGAATCAACAACGCAACAGAACTATGTTCTAAATCTTATTTTGGTGGCAAATTCATATTTTCATTATGGAGATAAAGAATTCAATAAATATCACGATTCCCAAAGAAATTCTTTAATATTTCAAGTACAGACTCACGATCGAATTTGTAAAATATTCGTATTTTCAAAATTTTGTTGCCGTCAGATTTCTAAATCTCTTCTAAAAGTAACTATCATTACGTTTTCGAACAATTACTTATTTAGAGCGACTGGAGGTTAGCATCAGCTTAATACAATAAAATTATATAATTCTAGACAATCGTCTTATGCGTAATCTAACTAATATAAGAGACTTCAACATATATTGGTATTTATCGGGTACAATTCAGACACATAAAGACATTTACTGGGTACAAAATCCAAGTCACTCTAACTGAGTAATTTTTCGAATCTTAAATAATTGGCAATGCAAACGTATCGCTAGTAGAATCAACGTCGCAACAGAAATTTGTTCTAAATCTTATTTTGGTGACAAATTCATATTTTCATTATGGAGATTGTTTTTTTTTTAACCGTAGGAAAAAAGGCAAATCTTTGATAGACGTTGTGCCGAACTCTTCCAGAGCGGGTCTGGACATACCGACTAAACCTAAAACCTCCGTTTCCTGGGCCTATGAATCTGCTCGCGGTACTGCCCGTTAGGGCTTCACTTCGTGAGCAGAGGTCCCTTTATAGTCGCGTTAACGACTCTTCCGTCATCCCTGTCCTTGCGGATACTTTTTGATGTCTAGTCTTGCTCACCCGTTGCTGTCAATCTCCGGTTCTCGAGGATCTTATCGTGCATAGTTTTGACAATAAATGTCTCTATGCTCCTCCAGTTTTCCTCAGACTCCATCATAAGAGAGACCATGTTTTCGGGCTTAACTTCTATGCCCGTTTCGGTATTCATCTCTTCTCGATATGTCTGCCACCTTTGACAGACGAACAACGTGTGCTTTGCGTCGTCCATGGGGTCGTTGCAGAAGTCACAAGCTTCCGACTGCCTGATTTTGAACCGTTTGAGGTACGCATTGAAGCACCCATAACCGGTTAAGGCTTGCGTTAGGTAGAAACCGACTTCACCATGCTTTCTTCCCAACCACGTGAGGAGTTGTGGAATGAGCTGGTGCGTCCATCTGCCTGTGCTTGCTTTCAGCCAGCGCTCTTGACATTTGCGCGTTAGTCTAGCTCTGGCTTCCTTTTTCACCTCGGCCTTGATTCGCCTGTTCTCTTCCTCGTTTGTGAGGCAAGCTCGTTCCTTGCTCTGGCAATAGATTTCCTTCCTTTCAAGGGCTAGGAGGTCTATCGGCGGGACACTTGCGAGAGCAAGTATCGCATTGGTGGACACTGTGCGGTAGGCCGAGACGATCCTCAATGCCACACCTCTCTGCGCCGAGATGCTAGCATTTTTCCCAAGGAGTAGTTTGCCGCGGCCGTCGCCCACACTGGTGCTGCATAAAGCAGCACTCTCCTTTTCGCTTCTCTTGGTCCCTCCACGTTGGGCATTAACCTAGAGATATTTCCTCTGCTTTCGATGGCCTTATTGATCACTTTTACTTCATGGTGGCGGAAGTTTAGTTTCCTATCCAACTCTACTCCGAGGTAGGTGAGTTGGTTTTTCCACTTTATTTCCGTCCCCTCCGTCTCTATTCTAGGGGTCCTAAAGGATCTCCTGTCTGTGACCAGCACTGCTTCTGTTTTGTGTAAGGCCATTCGAAGGCCTCTCCCATCCAGCCAGCGCTTTGCTCTCCTCAGGCTCTCGTTGGAGGATCAGCCCTTCCAAAAGCTTTCCCATTGAGTCCAGAAGGCATATTGGCTTGTAGGACGATGTCTCGTTCAGCGGTTTGTCTCCCTTCCTAAGAAGGACCAGCTTCTGCTTCTTCCAGTCACTGAAGAACACTCCTTCCTGAAGACAGGCATTGAATGTTTCAAGCAACATGCCCGGGTATACTTCGATTATCTTTCGCAAGATTACGTTCGGTATCCCATCCAGGCCTGGTGCTTTGCCCGTTTTTATTTTGGCTCCCGCCGACTTTAGTTCGTCCAGGGTGAAGATCTCTTCCTCCTTCACCACCACGTCCTTCCACTCCTTTCTTACCCATGCTCCTTCCCGTGGAAAGAGCGCCTTCTTTATTTTTCTGACCCACCGCGGGTTATCCAGTCCTGGGGTCTTTTGTCTAGTTACCAATTTCTTGGTGACTATTTTATATGCCAAGCCCCACGTATCCTTCTCGACCTCAGCAATCAAGTCCTTCCAGCACTTTGACTGGCTTTCTTTGCGTCCTTCCATTTGGTCTTACGGGACGTGTTTCCCTTAGATCGGATACTCTCCCTCCTCGTTTTCAGGCATTTTTTGCGCAGTCGTGCAAGTTCCTCATTCCACCAGTACATAGAGTTCCCTACGTTCCTGTCGAATTTTCGTCGTGGTGCACACGCGTCGCATGCAGCGATCACTTTGCTTCGAGTAGCTTCAACTAGGGCTTCCGTTGTTTCGGGTTTTTTCACCCAATTGAACTCATCGATGCATCTTGCTTCTTCCAGAAAGAGCCTCAGTTTTCCCTCGTCGAATTTCCTTGTGTTCCAAGACGGGTGCTTGGTTTTCTTGTCCCGACTTCCTGTCGTCTTTCCTCTCTTAGTGTGCTGGTCAATAGAGAACTATGTACCTATGGTCGCTTAGAGTTTCCTCGTCGAGAACAGTCCAGTCGATTATTCTCCTGGCTATTCCGGCAGTCGCTATTGTCAGGTCGATTACCGATCCTGAGTCACCTCTTGTGAAGGTGAACTCTTGGCCTGTATTTACGACCGGTAGGTCGCTCCTTCCCACCATTTCTTTTACGATGACTCCTCTCTTGTTCAGCCTGGTTTCGCCCCATTGCGGCGATTTGCTATTGAAATCGCCGGTTATGAGGGCTTCTTTCCCTGCTGCCCTTACACTTTCTTCGAGGTCCTGGATCTCCGCTTGGAACTTATTTGGGTGATCGTTTGGCGAAAAGTAGCAGCTGTAAATCCGCATACCTTTCACCTCTATCCACACGTGTCCACTGTCGGTTTCCTGGAATTGACCAATTTGTAGCCTTGGGTTAAGGATTTGGATCCCAGCCCTGCCAGTTATGTCTTGATACCAGGTTGAGAGGTCTGGCTTTTTACATTGCTCGCTAAAGATCAATATATCGGCTTTCCTCTCTTTGGCCGTTTGTTTCAGCAGATCTAAAGCTGCTTTGCTCCTACACAGGTTCACTTGGAGTATCCTTATGTTCCTGGCTCGTTCCTCTTCTTCAGCTCCAGTCTAAAGGTGGGGCAGAAGCGGCTGCCTGGAAGGTGTTTAGTCTCCACCATGCCCTTGTCCGCACATGTCGTGCACTTTGGGGTGTTTGTGCACTCGTTGTGCTTGTGATTCGTTTCGCCACATTTCCAGCAGGCTTCCTGTCTATCGGGACCTGTGCAGTTCCTGATTGTATGTCCGTACCCAAGGCACTTAAAGCACCTTGGTACTTCGATTCTTTCGCAGATTCTGCAATTGATCCAGCCGATCTTAATTTTACCCACCTCTTTAAGGACTTTTGCGTCAGTTTGTGGCAGCTGTATTACTGCTGCCTTGGCTTTTCCATACTTAGTGAGTAGCTTGCAAGATATTTGCAAGTCCTCCTTCCCCAGTTTTGCTTTCACGGCTGCAACCGTCTCTTCCTCTGTGGTCATTTCATCAAGGTCTCTTATTTCTAGGGATTCCTTGATGATCAAGGGCCTGACTTCCGCCTTACTCTCAATCGCGTTGCTTGGCGCTTGGCTGAAAGCGGCGTTGTCTTGTCCCTTTTTTAGAACAATGAGGATCTCTTCCTTTTTAGTTCTCCTGATCGAGAGGACCTCTGTGCTCGTGGTTGTCGGGTTTACGCTCTTCTTCATATCCTTTAGGATATCTGCGTAAGACTGACCTTCCTTCGCCGTTAGCTTGATCGCATCGCTGGGTCTGGATCTCCTGACTCGCTTCGATCTCGGTATTACTTCGCCCTTCTTTTTTGAGGGTTTCTTCTTTTTTCTTTTGGCCTCTTGCCATAGACCGTCTTCCTTTTTGGACTCGACTTCTCCTGTCTCTGCCCCCATCTCTGTCTCCAGGTTTTCCGAGTGGCTACGGAAACTTTCTCTTCTTTTCCCCTCTTTGGGGTATTCCCCTCCGGGGTTTTTGATGCGCCTCGCTTTCCTGGTCTCGGTTGCGGGTGGCAACCATGTTCCCCAGCGAGGCAGCTCTCTCCCTTTGCCTGCGCACTCTTATGGGTAACATTTTTCCCGACAATTCTTTGTTCACCCTTGCTGCTTTTAAAGCTACACCGGTGTTTTTCATGCTTTTCACGTGCTCCATTGCTAATGCCATGTTCGTTTTTACTGGCATTGGTGCGTTCTTAGGGAGGGCGTCATTGGCAGATTTTATAGCGTTATGCAGCGCCTCCATACTTTTTTGTTGCTGTTCCATGAGAACAAGAATGGTGTCCCATACTCCCATCCATAATGATATGGGTTCTCCTTCTCTTTTCGCTTCGTGTGTTCGGTTCCCCCCAAAATCCTTGGAATCGGCACCGACCACCGGGTCTTTAACCCGATCGAAATCGGTGGAGAGATTTATACTCTCTTGGGGTAATTTGTTTTTCCCATACTTTTCCATTTTTGGTTTAATATTCGGGGTTTCTTCCCCTAGCTAGTTTTTGTCCACCTCAGGAATTTAATTTCCCCGTTACCACCCATGTCTGGGAGGCGTTCCCCTATCCGCAACCTGGGGAGGCGCCCGATGGGGGAGGTAGTGCAGGAGTGGTGACCAGGATAGCTTAGAATTGATTTCAAGGAAAACTCTCGTAGATTTCCCGGAGTAATTCCAAGAGAATCAATTCCTACTTCTTATTCCTGGTGACTAAAAATCTTGATTGGAGTAACAAGGAGAGTCGGGAGGTGGTGTTTGAATTCCGTGAAGGAATTTGCGGATTATCCAGTCTCTCTCGTCCCTTGTCCTCTGGGGCTTTGAGTTCCAACCCATGCACGGGTTGGAAAGTGGACCAAAAAAATCTTAAGTGTAGCGAGTAGAAGTGTGGTAATTGTCGAGAGGTGCCTCCAGGAGGAAACCCGAGGGTCCTTATGAAGGTTGAGTCGACAATGCACAACACTATGGACTTGCTCACTACACGGCACTTGGTCACTTCACACTCGATGGAGATGGCGTTGGTCCTTGTAGATCCTTTTCCAAAAATATTCCTTTAAGCGTGGATGGTTTGAAGGCAGGAAATAAATCGGGAATCCGTTCAACGAAAAAGAAAAGCTTTTTCTTATAAAATTAAATTCCTCTTTTATTTTCAATTATCCCTACTGATTTTCCTTAAAAGGAGCGTTGCACTTGCTGGCATATATTTTTCGACACTTGAATATCGAGTAAAGGCCCAGGTAAGAGTCTCCAGACTCTGTCAGAGAGGCGGAAGGTATGCTGGCTAGTAACTGGCTAGTAGCTGGCTGGTGCGTCTGAGTTCCTACTTCGAGACTCGGGAACTGAGTGCCCTCTTAGGGAAAATTGGCCCTCTTTTATATCCATTTCTGGAGGGGGGGGTCGCCCGTAACGTCACGTGCCTTGCCGATGTAAGATCAATGTTCGCAACAACGCTCCCTTTATTTATCAGCTACACGCTAAATTTTTATATTTATTAAATTTTAATTAAGGATAATACTAATTCCTACAATTTAAATATTTTCTAAATCAAGAATACAAACTAAATATTTCCTAACAGAGAGAAAAATAGTCTACATTTCTATCCCTACATTTAACAATATAGCTATATTATCTTAGAGTTAAATTCTAAAAATATAAAAAGGTCCCTAAAAGAATCGTATTTTCTGTTTATTTTCGAAGTGGTATTCTATTTTATACCTAGCCATTAACGAAATTATAATAATTAACGGGTAATGGTTAATTATTTCTTGTTATTCAATGATTAATTACCAATTATCACTTAATGGTTAATTATTTAATTATTCATTACCAACGGATCATTAAGTAATTGATTCTTAATTATTTTTGCTAACTTTCCCCACGCTAAGTATAATATTGAAGCGAAGCGCTAGGGCGAGAACATTCTTAGAAATTCCCAACAATTAAGCGAGGTAGCGTCGTTGCAAAAATATTGAAGCGAGCGTTAGGGCGAGAACATTCTCGGGAATTTCCAACAATTAAGCGAGGTAGCGTCGTTGTCAAGCTTGGGACTTTCCATCAATTACGCGAGGACTGACGTCACAAAGCTTTGGACTTTCCATCCATTAAGCGTGGACCCATTTCGCTCAGAACTGGCGCCTGAATAGAGACCCAGGTGACCGAAGGGACGCATTGGGGCGGGACGCTCAGGGATCTTACTACTGCCCCATTGCCGAGTGATTTATAGTTCTAATCTATAGCCTAATCCTGAATTTGTGAGTTGGCAATGTCGTCTTGTCTATACGCATCGGCGTATATCAAGATAAAGAATTAAATAAATATCAAGATTCCCAAAAAAATTCTTTAATATTTCAAGTACAGACTCACGATCGAATTTGTAAAATATTCGTATTTTTTAAATTTGGTTGCCGTCAGATTTCTAAATCTCTTCTAAAAGTAACTATCATTAGGGTGACGAACAATTACTTAGTTAGAGCGACTGGAGGTTAGCATCAGCTTAATACAATCAAATTATATAATTCTAGACAATCGTCTTATGCGTAATCTAACTAATATAAGCGACTTCAACATATATGGGTATTTATCGGGTACAATTCAGACACATAAAGGCATTTACTGGGTACAAAATCCAAGTCACTTTAACTGAGTACTTTTTCAAATCCTAAATTATTGGCAATGCAAACATATCGCTAGAAGAATCAACATCGCAACAGAACTTTGTTCTAAATCTTATTTTCGTGAAAATTAGTATTTTCATTATGGAGATAAAGAATTAAATAAATATCTAGATTCCCGAAGAATTTCTGGAGTATTTCAAGAACAGGCTGACGATTGAATTTGTAAAATATTCGTATTTTCAGTATTTGGTCGTGGTTAGATTTTTAAATCTCTTCTAATAGTAACTATCATTAGGTTTTCGAACAATTACTTACTTAGAGCGACTAGAGTTTAGCATCAGCTTAATACAATAATATCCGTGTCATAATTATAACTTTTATTTTAAATATTCGAATAAAAGCTCTATCGTGTTCAATGATGAATTTTGGACTGATGAACTATGCCGTCTTTTGGAACATTTTCAATAATGATTCCAATTTTGAATCATTATATAATATTTGATCTTAATTTTATTACGTCATCTACTTTATATCTTAACAAGAAGCGGATGTGTACTCTTATAATTGTTCGCGGAAGCTATATAAAGTGTTTTTCGTCGTATGTAAAGTTCTTTTGCAGACATATAAATGGGCTTTTGTTTAAATTAATGTTAAATATATTTTTCTAGATGTAAGATGCTATTTTCGTACCTTATATCACTATGTACTGTGACGTGGTATATTTTATACCACGCACATTTTCATTTCTATTTAACTTAAAACTTTCTTTCGCGTACAAAACTCAAGCACAGAGTCACTCCTGTTGCTTGCAGGCAACTTATCAGCTGATCGAACAACAACAATCCGCGTATCCTGGAAAAATGACACATACTCACTCAACACTTACACACTCGTTTCATTCTGTTTACATGATTCACTCTGAACCATGGGGGCTCAGAGTTTCACACAAACACAATCAAACACTGACGTCTTTCCGCATTGCTAGATGCCCGAAGAGGATCCTGGTCCAAGTGCACGGATGTGATTCCCGTGCACACAAACGACCAGGAGGATGACATCTCGACTCAGCTGTCACTTCAACCTGGATCAGCCGGCTGGCTGAGGTTATTACATTCCGCGCCATCTCTGGGCCTAGCGCGTCACCAAGGATCGACCGTCGGCGATTTATCTCTCATCGGTGGCTTACCGTATAGCTTACCACCGAAGTAAAATTAAGTAGTTTTTAATAAGTCTCGTGGCGCTGCCTTTTTCCGTGCACGCCACGAAGCCGGAAGAGAAGCGTTCCTCTGCCACTCTGTGCTCGGGTTTCTTAGGCGTTGTCACGCAAATTATCTTAAAAGTGGTTCTTTAAGGTTTGAGTTGGAATTTTATTAATTTGGTTTCCCTGGGTGTGGTGAGAAAACCACCCAGTTGTTTTGGATTATTTGGATTCGGCTATTGAGCCATATTATTGCAAGAATGTCCAATTCCTTGAGAGGACAATTCCGCGGTAGACGCCGCATAGTTAATACAAGAGTTGTGGCAGGTAACGTTCAAGTTCTCTCTCTTCCATTGATTACTTTTGTTCTTGCTCATTGAGCCGTTTGAAAATCACTTGTAATTCGTTGGCGAACAATAGTTCGCAATCTTTGTTTTGCTTGCTCGAATCGTTATGATTTAAATTATAATTGGTCGGTGACGTAATGATCTCTGATTTGAATAAATCGTTCTTTATTATATTAAATTCAGTGAGCTCTCAGTGATTTTCCCTAACCCCGCCCCTCTCCGCGGACATACTGACTAGCCGTAGGCAATAAAACCTTATGTTTTAGTGCCTCTAATAATAATTCCTTTTGCTTGTTTTTATGGAAAAATAAGCTGGCGCTCAAATCGGCTTAATTAAAAATTTGATTTATTCACTTAATTATAGTAACTCTATTAAATTTCAAATTATAACTTAAAAAAAGGTTACAGTACTTTTAGAAGTGTTTTAAAAATCAGACCACGATTATATTTTGAACATACAAATATTTTACAAATTCGATTGAGTCTTTTTTTGAAATAATAAAAAAGATTTTTTGGAATCTTGATATTTATTTAATTTTTTTATATCAAGTATGAAAAATTGAATTTCTTACGTAATAAATATTTAAATAATATTCACGTAAGTTATATTTTCAGGCTCGTCTTTTACCATTTTCAATGACTTTTTTCATAATGATTTTTTCGTAACATATTATGCAAATGGAGAATGTTATTTTGTTAAAGAAAATCTTGTGCTCGTGACTGGTTGCGGAGAAAAATGAAAATACGAATTTTTTAATCATAAGAAGTTA
Organism: Synergus itoensis; assembly: GCA_904066005.1. NCBI lineage: Eukaryota > Metazoa > Arthropoda > Insecta > Hymenoptera > Cynipidae > Synergus > Synergus itoensis. Next base: position 9,564 of record CAJFCP010023316.1, on the reverse strand, counting down.
CCCAGATAACAATTATAGACGTATATGCGACGCGTATGACTCGCAGCATGCGGATTTATGTCGCACGCGTGAAGTCACTGATGCAGACATATCCCTAATAGCACATTCTATTCCTGGGACGTTCTGGGACGTTCCAGGAACGTCCCAGGAACAGAATGGAACAGAATGTGCTATTAGGGATGTGTCATCATATGCGACGCATATCGCTCGCACATCATAGGTGGTCACGTGCGAGTCAATAAAATGCAACAATTTCCACTTATTCTTAAAAAACTCGTACTTTTCTATTGCGTGAACATAAATTTTATTATTTTAAAGGCATTTTAAATTCTCGCACTTTACTCGCATTTCACCATCACGCGTCCGACTTTCACGGCGTGCGACCCAT
>CAJFCP010023313.1:9902-30462 GCA_904066005.1 Synergus itoensis | reverse complement strand
TGACGTTCTAACACACTTCGTCATGCAGGACGTTGCGTTTGAACTTTTTTCTCCTAAACTATTGACTCGCCCACTATGAAATTTACAGAACTTGTAAAGCACATGTAGACCTTTATTTGGTAAAAAATTTAACAAGATAAAAAATTTATTTTTTTCAAAAAAGCGATTTTTGTTTTTTGAGTATACAAAAAAAATCCAAAAAATTTTCTTTTGCTTTGAGTTTCTTTATATGACAGTACGTTTTATTATAAAAAATTTTAGACCTTAAAAAGCTAAATCGGTCAATTAGAACCAAAGATATGTTTCCAAAAAAAAGGTCCAAAAAATATCAAAGTCCCATATCTTCGCCATTTTTTGAAATTTTTCAAAAATATTTATTGTGGTTTTTCTAGACTACTAAAGAAGTGATTACACCTAATTACACGGAAATCCCATTCAAGCACGAAAATTCTTGTGATCACTTGACATGGACTCCACCTAACAACGTTCGAGAGCTAGCGTCATGGGTGTTTCGAGTTACTCGACGTTCATTTTGATAGATAAACAAGTGGACCTCAAAGTTCTCAAAGGAAAAGTCCTAAGCTTTCTTTTCAGCCAAAAAAAAGGGTCCTTTTTGAAAAAAAAGTCAAAAATATTTTTGATTTTCCAAAAAAACGGTCAAATTTTGGATTAAAAATTTTTTATTGTTTTTTTTTTAAAAAGATTGAAGAAAAATCTGTCGAAAACGTGTTGGACAAAATTTTCTAAATGCTATAGTTTATTAGTTACATGGATCCGAAACAGGGGCTGTTTGACCAAAATCTCAAAATTTCACCCCCTCCAACTCGGCAAGTTGTTGACCGATCTTGTTCAAATTTGGAGTGGTAACTACTAGTCAATAGGACTAAACTTTGTGCAATTTTTAGTCCGATCGGATGTCATCGATTTCAAAAGTGGGTTCACTTGAAATGAAATCCCCCATATGGAAACGGGGTAAAATTTGAAATATAATTTTGTTTAATTGAAATCTAAAAAATATTCGAAAATCTTTTTACATCTTACTTCTTTAAAATGTTTAATATTTGGGAAAATAAGTTTTTCAAAAACAACCGTTTTGAATATTCTTCCTCCTCATTGCTTAATTGTAAAAGAAACAAAAGAATTATGGTCACAGGGACACTGTAATAACAGTCTCTATTGGGAAGTCAGGCTTCGAGTGCTATTTCAATGGAACCCAATGTGTCAATTAGAAAAAAAAACTATAATGCTGTTAGGCGCCAGGTGTCATTGGATACCACTCAAAATTTTATTTTTAAATCTTAACTTCAAAATTTCTAAACCAATAAACAAGACTTTACCATTCCTACTTAGCTCAGGTGTAGAGGGATTTCGTCAGGGCTTAGAAACGAATCAAACCCAACATTGTAATTTAAGATTGATAAACCAAATTTATTATGGAGGAAGAATGAGGTGAGGTTATGTACAATATGTGAATTTGATGGATGAGGTGAAAAATAAGTTGTACAAAATTATATCAATGAAAGATAAGAAAGACATGAAATTCAAAGTGATGATTGTGTTTCGGTCATTACATTAGATTACGCTCCATAAGAAGAAACTCGTATTACGTAACTCTAAATCTTAGTTACACTGTAAAAAAAATTATCGTAATTTTACCATGATAAATGCTGTAAGCAATATTATCAACATTAAATGCAGGGATTTTACAACCAATCGGAAGTTTGCATTTCTGGTTTGTGAATCTTACTTTAAGGTTATGAAATTCACTGAAAATCGTAAAATTACAACGGAATCGTGAATATACTGACTGAAGTGAAATTTTACTTAAGTAACTTGTAAATTACCAGAAATTGGTAAATTTCCTACCGCAGGGAAATATTACCACACTAAACAGTAATATTAAAGAATTTTCTACAAAAATTAAATTATTATTAATATTTATTATTATTAAATTTAAAAAAAGTACGGGATAGGTAAAAATGAAAATAATGGTCACGTATCATAGAAAGAAGTGAATAAAAAAATATTTATTTTGAAAGATTCCTTGCTTTATCAGCAAAAAAATGAGATTTGTTCTCAGTAATATTTCTTAAAACATAAATAGTGATAAATATTAAAAAATAATACAAAACTGCGTTTTGTATGAACATGAAAATACTTAGGAATATTATCTAAAATGTAATAAACGTATTAAAACTTGAGCATAAATATTACACGAAGTAATAACATCATATAAATATATTAAAGGAACTTTAGAACACAAATATTACGCAGCATTAAGATCTTATACGTATGTTGTATCACGCTTCAGTAAAATTTTGGAGCTTAATTTTTAATCTTTCTTATCAGAAAAAAAATGAGATTTGTTCTCAGTAATATTTCTTAAAATATAAATAGTGATAAATATTAAAAATTAATACAAAACTGCGTTTTGTATGAACATGAAAATACTTATAAATATTATCTAAAATGTAATAAACGTATTAACACTTGAGCATAAATATTATACGAAGTAATAACATCATATAAATATATTAAAGGAACTTTAGAACACAAATATTACGCAGCATTAAGATCTTATATGTATGTTGTATCACGGTTCAGTAAAATTTTTGAGCTTAATTTTTCTGAGTTGTTTAATGCAAGTCAGAGCTTTTGACTTGTACTTAGCTAGCCTCCCTCTGGTGCAATCATTCGTTTCGATATTGCATAGATACAGTTGAATAAACTCCAGCGTTGCGGCATGGTTTGCAGCATAGGTCCTATTGAATACGAAATATGATGCCATCATCATTTTAATTGCCGTGAAGAAGATCTCATAGTATTGCACCTTAACTCCATCTAGACCCAGCCAATATCTTGGAACTATGTATTCTTCAGATTCTACGTCCTCTTCGCCTTCTAAAATATGCATAATTGATAATAATGATAAATACAACATACTAAAAATTAGTGAAATATATTAAGAAATGTTGATTGTATTGCTTATCGATTACTATAATGCAAGAATCATCATCAGATGAAGGAATTGCGTTTTCCTCCAACGTTGAAACCTGTATTTAAAAAAGGGAATCTGTATATTGCTAATAATGTTATTATTCTAATTGACCTCGTCAAAAGCACATGCTTTTAAAATAATAACGGTGACACTTAGAATTAACAAAAACTTACAGGATATGATGTGATCCAACTGCTAACGGGTTCCTCAAATTGCTTTCTTAGAACTGAAACTAATTCATTTCGCTGAAAGTCCTCTGTGCTATCTTTAGGGAATTCGCGATTTTGTTTATAGAATCCGTGGAGAAGAATTTTTAAAATTCTTTCGTCCATATTCTCGCTCAATTTTTCCATATCCTTTCCAGTTAGTTTTTCGAAGTGGCTTAGTAACGGCTGTTCCTGGAGAAGAATAGGCCAATTCTCTAAAATTGTATCCACTCTTGGAGTAGTCAAAACGTTAAAAAATTCTCGTTGCGCATCGAATGATAGTGTCAGTGTCTCCATGCATGCTTTACGTTCTTCCTCATTCTCGATGTCGTTCCAAATTAAACCAAATAGTTCAATTCGCATTTTTTCTTGATCATCCTTATTATTAGGTCCCCAATTTTTTGGCTTCCATGGTATGCAACCCGCTTGCATTGAACCCATTAGTTTGCTACTTCTTAATGACACATTCAAGTTCGCCGACAAAGTAACTCCCGTCTTATGATCACGCGACAAATATCCGTTATGATCAATCATTTTCCTTTCGAGGAATTGATAGCCGTTACCCAAACGGCTCCCGTCTTCTTTTCTATCCTGAAAAGTATTGGGAAATTCCTTCATCAATTGAATAGCTACTAGACGAAATGCATGTTGGTTTAAGTGAACTTTGTATGATCGCATGTCTTGAACAATTGTGTCTACTATGCTAGATTTAATCGATTCATTAGTAGTGCCCTCTATTAATTTTTGCAGATCTTCATTCTTCAATTTTTCCCACGGCACGGAGTACTCTTCCCAAGACTTAAATTTTTCTCGCCTCTCCTTTAGGTAAGCCTTAATTTTTTCTTTTCTGTCTCTAATCTGTACTTCTGCTGGATTCACGTGTACTTCTTGGGCATCTGCGAGTACCTCTTCATTGACCTCAGCATCTGGTAAAATATTTTGGTTATTTTCAGGATCTGCAATATTACCGTTATCTGTGTCATTACACAGGCACACAAAAAAAAAGGTCTTGTTACAGAAAGGTGACCTATATACCCCTATGTTTTCCGGCACGCTGAGTCCTAATCTGATGTCCGTTTACCCCCACCACGTCATAATTTAGGTCAATTGAAGGTCAAATCGACAAAAAAAAATTTTATTAGAAATGACTACCATTCCTAACGTTTTTTAGGTCTCTGAATCCGAATCCGAGGTCCACTTGACCTTATCGAATCACTATCAAGGTCAATTCAAGGTCAAACTGGTAAATGTTGCAAAAAATATATTTTTGACTACAGATTCGGAAAGAGCGGGAAATTTTACGTCCAGATATGGTATTATCAATTTTTTTCCATCAAGACCTTACTATATAGGTCAATCAGAGGTTATTTACGTTGTTATATATAAAGTTTACACGGTATTGAAAATTTAAAAAAATATGGTTGTGTGAGACCATAATGGTACGTTTTTGGGGTCTCTGAATCCGAATTCGTGGTCCACTTGACCCTATCGAATCACTATCAAGGTCAATTCAAGGCCAAACTTGTAAATATTGCAAAAAATGGATTTTTGACTGCAGATTCGGAAAGAGCGGGAAATTTTACGTCCAGATATATGGTAAAATAAAAAAATTTTTTTTTCAGTTTTCAATTAAAAAAATTTTTTTTCAATTTTCAATTTTCAAATTTTTTTTGTATTTTTCTTTCACCTTTCTTGCAGCGACAATATATAAAAGCATAACAAAAATAAATAAAACAAAGAACTATGAACTTTTTGATTGTGCGATAGGTCTATGATAGGTCACTATTTTTTTCTTTTGTAACGAACTCTTTTGTTCTCGAAAGATCTATACAGAGGATTTTTTTTTCTTTTCAAAGTGTCTGGCTGTTTTGACCCTTTAAGCGACCAACAAATATCTGCCATTATATTTACATCCCATCTTCCTTGATAGCGACGTTCCATTTTCATAATATCTTGGTGAAATCGCTCACCCTGTTCTTCGCTATAGTCTCCGAGATTTTCTGCAAAGTAGTCAACATGAGAATGTAGGAAATGTAACTTTAAGTTCATTAAGCAGCCTAAATTTTTGAAATTTTTCAACAAATCTTCAACTAAAGTCTCGTAATCATCACTCTTCTGATTTCCCAAGAAATTATCTGCGACCTTTTTGAAACTTGACCATGCAGCCATCTCTTTAGGATTCATTTCTGTGACAAATTTTTCGTCTCTAAATAAAGTGCGAATGTGAGGACCATCAAAGATACCTTCTTTCAATTTAGCATCACTGATTTCTGGAAATTTCCTTCCCAAATATTGAAAACAGTTGCCATCTTTGTCCAAGGCTTTGACAAACTGTATGATTAGACCAAGTTTGATATGAAGAGGCGGAAGCAAAATATTTGAAGGATCTAGTAAAGGTTCACGTATTATATTTTTGGATCCGGGATAGAAATCTTCTCGCTTTGGCCAATCTTTTTGTACGTAGTGTTTCTTTCTTTCTCTGCTATCCCAAAGATACAAAAAAACAGGGATTTTTTGTAAAACCCGATTGTTTTCCCAAAATCAGAGAGGAAATTTTAAGGTGCCCGCACAATTTCCATTGGTGTTCTGTATACTTAATTTTGTCCAAAACTATTTTTAAATTTTCATACGTTTCTTTTAACTTCGTTGAATGACCTATTGGAATAGGTGCATACGTGTTACCATTGTGAAGTAGATCCGCTTTTAGACGGTTTTTTTTTTTCGGTTTGACCTTGAATTAACCTTGATAGTGATTCGATAGGGTCAAGTGGACCTCGAATTCGAATTCAGAGACCCCAAAAACGTACCATTATGGTCTCACACAACCATATTTTCTTAAATTTTCAATACCGTGTAAACTTTATATATAACAACGTAAATAACCTCTGATTGACCTATGAGGTCTTGATGGAAACAAATTGATAATACCATATCTGGACGTAAAATTTCCCGCTCTTTCCGAATCTGTAGTCAAAAATCCATTTTTTGTAATATTTACCGGTTTGACCCTGAATTGACCTTGATAGTGATTCGATAGGATCAAGTGGACCTCGAATTCGGATTCAGAGACCCCAAAAACGTATCATTTTGGTCTCACACAACCATATATTCTTAAAATATCAATACCGTGTAAACTTTATATATAACGTAAATAACCTCTGATTGACCTATCAGGTCTTGATGGAAACAAATTGATAATACTATATCTGGACGTAAAATTTCCCACTCTTTCCGAATCTGTAGTCAAAAATCCATTTTTTTAAATATTTACCAGTTTGACCTTGAATTGACCTTGATAGTGATTCGATAGGGTCAAGTGGACCTCGAATTCGGATTTAGAGACCCCAAAAACGTATCATTATGTTCTCACACAACCATATTTTCTTGAATTTTCAATACCGTGTATACTTTATATATAACAACGTAAATAACCTCTGATTGACCTATGAGGTCTTGGTGGAAACAAATTGATAATACCACATCTGGACGTAGAATTTCCTGCTCTTTCCGAATCTGTAGTCAAAAATACATTTTTTGCAATATTTGCCAGTTTGACCTTGAATTGACCTTGATAGTGATTCGATAAGGTCAAGTGGACCTCGGATTCGGATTCAGAGACCTAAAAAACGTTAGGAATGGTAGTCATTTCTAATAAAATTTTTTTTTGTCGATTTGACCTTCAATTGACCTAAATTATGACGTGGTGGGGGTAAACGGACATCAGATTCGGACTCAGCGTGCCGAAAAATATAGGGGTATATGGGTCACCTTTCTGTAACAAGACCTTTTTTTTTTTGTGTGCCTGTGTTATTAAGAGTTCTAGAAATATTGTTAGTAGACAGAAAACAACAACAACTTTTTTTTTAGTAGTTACACTGTTTTTTCATGGTGGGCGACTAAGACTCTTCTTTATACATGCTTTCCCTCTCTTTCTCCTTTTCTCTTTCAGGTAATTTATCGCGTTTATTACGCGAGGCGAGCTGTATGTTCACGCATTCAAGATATTTATTTTTCACGTCTTTAAAATTAGATAATCGCGGTCATGCGTGAATGATCCGAGTCTTGTGAATGAGAGTTTGCCTGACCATGTGTGTGTGTGTGTGTGTGTCGAAGAAGAAGTTGTATTCGAGAAGTCAGTAAGAGAGAAAGCGTGGATCTAGATGGTTCGATAATGATAACTAATCATCATTATAACAAGTGAATAATGATAACAAGTGTAACAATTTAAAGAGTCTTAGCCACTAAAATTTATACAAGCTTTATTTTTTTTTAATTATAATAAAGAGTATCAGTTTGTTTTAAGAAGCAGAATTTCATTGACTTAACCCGAATTAGTGAAAGTGACATGATTTTACTCTAATATAATTAAAGAGTTTTAATTATGAAAATTAAACACTATTTTTATTTCAATGGTAATTTTTGATATATTTTTTTTGACGTTTAAACATTTGAACTTTTCATATTTTCACTATCGATTTATTTTGGTTGGCTTGGTTACCATTTAAGAAGCAAAGTTCATTTAAAATACATTTCAATTCTACATTTTATTCAAAATTTTATTAATTTTAAAAAGCTTCTAATAAATTTTCAATTAAAAAAAAAAAAAAAAATTGCAATAATTTTTTTTACTTTTTGTAATTAATCTCTTGCCGATTTAATTGTTTGGAGTGAAAATAATATATTTTTCCCTAAAATCGCCAATCTCCCACTCTCACCCTTAAATCTGGTGATTTAAGGGTGAAGGAGTAGGAAATTGACAATTTTTTGGTTGGAATAATAGCAAAATACCACAACCTTTTACCTCATCGGGAAGGGGTCAAACATTTCGGTTACTCAATCAGTCATCGCTCTTGTGGGTGTATATATTATAGACTCGCCTTTTCAATGCTCGTGGCAGATTTGTCTCTGCTGTTTACCTTGCAGAGGTCTTTGAAACCATTTTTTTGCTTCTTCTTTTTCATAGAGGAAGCTTTATATTTTTAACAAAATCGATTTTCTAAAAACATCTTTTTTTTTGATAAATTTCAATAATAATATTTTATAGATTTTTATTCAGCCAATCTCATTTTAAATTTGAAATTGATGATATGTAAGTAGCATATATAACCAACTAAACCATAACCAAAGTACAAAAATATGATTTTAGGGTCAATTTTTTTTAACGCTATAGCGGATTTTAATGAATTTCGTAATTAATTTTTTTTTTTTAAAGGCATTAACGGATTTTACAGAATTTTGTAACGATTGCATATTATTGTTTTTAATGCATTAACTCAAATTAAAAAATTTCCACAGTTTTACAGTTAAGGGTTAAAATAAGTGATATATGCATCATTTTTTATCAATTTTCCTTTTTCATGATTTCCCTTTATTATAATTTCCTTTTACCATTTCCTTTGACAATTACCATTTACAATGATTTCTCTTTACATTGATTTCCCTGTATTATGATTTCCTTTTACCATTCCCATTTATCAAGATTTCTCTTTACAATGATTTTCCATTACAATCATTTCCATTTACCATTATTTCCCTTTACAATTTCCCTTTATTATAATATACAATTCTTTTCATTTCAAATTTGAATTGACTTTCTTTTACAATTTCCTCTTATCATTTACATTTAAAATAGAGGATAGTACCTATAGGAATCATTAATTAATCATCAAATGTATTAATATTAGTTTATCAGTTTCAAATTATGATTATTTGAAAAATTATAATAGAAAAATAAATTTTACTATATTATATAATAAAGAAATTTTAATATAAGAGACATTTTAAATAAAAATTTATTTAAAAAAAATGATGAAAAAATAATCAATTTCAAATTTTAAATGAGATTGGCTGAATACAAATCTATAAATTTATATTATTATTGAAATTTTTCCAAAGAAAGATGTTTTAGAAAATGGATTTTGTTAAAAATATAAATCTCTGTCTATGAGAAAGAAGAAAAAAGAAAAGATGGTTTCGAATACCTCTGCAAGTTAAACAGAGGCAAATCGGCCACGAGCATTGAGGGGGCCGCGTAACGTCCCCCGAAAAGGCGAGTCTGTAATAATTGTTACATGCTAATGACCCAAAAGTATTTCTTTGATGCAATTGGCCATGGTAACCCGAGTTTTCAACGCGACACCTCGTAAGCATGCATTTCATGCTATACATAAAATATGGGTTAACGTCTTGAAAAATGAATCAAGTTTTCGTCCGGCTGAAACTCTTAAAATTATATTTTAGAAACAAAGTCCAATTGATTATAATTACCCAAGAATTACTTTCTAATAATATATTGTATTTCCTTTGTTTTCATTAGTATACTTAAATTTAAAAGCGCTTTTAAGTATATTTTTACTCCATACTAAAAATTTTAAAGACTAATGAATGAATGATCTTTATATTGTAAATACGTATGGATGATTACTACATTATAAGAATAAGTGAGGAAGAAGGAAATAGAGGAAGGCAAAAGAAAATAAGAAAGAGAGCAAAAGCGCAAGCACTCACACGTATACATGTAGCATGCACGCACGGATGATCCTCGCTCTAGCAAGTCCACTCACACCAGTATAAACACTGAGCTATCGCGTATACTACAGCATAATCGCGCATTTGTATACTCGTATGTGCATCTCCGATCTCTCCAGTTTGCACCATTCTCCACTATTCTTTATGCAACTCATTCTACCCTTACAAACGCTCACCCCTATTTTCATCAAAATTTTGACTCTAAATAACTCTGGACCTATTACTCCGATTTTTATGAAATTTAAATAGCACTCAAATGGATGAATCCCACCCCAGATGACAAGGTTATAAATAATAATTCTCAATATTTTGGAATTAAAAGTAAAACCTGGAATTAACTTGGAATTAAAATAATTCCCAAGAAAATAAATTGCAAATGCATCAGGTTAAACACCTTCAGTGGAATTCTTCATTTCGTAAACCAATATTCGGTTTCATAGTAGCCAAGAGTCAAAGAACTTTCATGCATCGGCATTATTGCAGTCGAAGCATATTCCGAAAAGTCAAATGAGTTCATAATCCTATCCTTAGGCAATCAACCGACCAATCAGAAATTCCCACCTAGCAAAATTTTATTTTTTATTCCTTACTATCTTGAACTCCTCTTTTCTTTTGTTTAATATTTTATTCTAAGGGTAAAATTTTTGTTATAGATTTGTTTTGACATTTAAACATTTGAACTTTTCATATTTTAAGTATCGATTTATTTTGGTTGGCATGGTTAACACTTAAGAAACAAAGTTGATTTGAAATACATTTCAATTAGAAAATTTTATTAATTTGAAAAAGCTTCTGATAAATTTTCAATTAAGAAAAAAATTTAAAAAAAAAAATTAAATATTTAAAAAAAATTTTTAAAATTAAAGAAAAAATTTTAATAATTTTTTTTCCTTCTTTTTTTATTAATCTATTGCCGATTTTATTGATTGGGGTGAAAAGAATACATTTTTCTCTGAAATCGCCAATTTCCCACTCCTGATCCTTAAATCTGGTGATTTAAGGTTGAAGGAGTGGGAAATTGGCAATTTTGACAATTTTTCACTTGGAATAACAGCTATCGTAGAATCGAATGCAAAAAACCCAAACCTCCTATCTCATCGGGAAGGGGTCAAATACTTCGATTACTCAATCAGTCATCGCACATCTGGGTGTATATATTATTGGATTCCATTCATATCTGAAAACAGTGCATTGTTTCTGCAACAATCGTTGCAGAAGATGCTGGTAACATGAAACCAAGTAAACGTCCTGCCTCTCCACTTTCTTCATCATCAGAGCACGCAACTACCGTACACAATGATCTTCGTATATCAGAAGTAAACAGCGACCATAAACAAAATCTCGGGAAGCTTCTATCCTTGCCTAGAAGAATTGTAGATAAAAAACGCAATTTAGAAATAATCGAGCCACATAACATGGATCCTACTCATCGCAAAAGAAATCAGCCTCTTGTAATAAGCGGACGTAAACTTGAAGGTGCGACAAATAAATTTAAGTAGATATTCTCGTTAAATTTAAAAGAGAGTATATATGTACATGTTGACAATTAGGATTCTACTTAATTTTAAATTTTAATTTTTATTAACCGAATAATTTGAGCGCCAGCTCGTTTTCTGAAAACGAGTAAAAGTAATTGTATCTAATAATTAGTCACTTAAAATTTGGCAAATCCTCGGCTAGCATAGTACCGTGGAGATGGCGGTGTAAGGGGAAAAACACTGAAAGTTACACTTATTTTAAGTTATAAAAAGAACAAGAAAATGTTATTCAATCGAGAAATATTGTTACGTCATAATCGATTCACAAACAATTCATAAATTAATAAATTATTTAAAGAAAAATTGAAGAGAGAGAACAGAAAGAGCTCACCTGCTACTACTCTGGTCAAAAAAAGGCGACGTTTGCCTCGGAACTGGCCACGAGATAGACCAGACATTTTAGAATCCTTCAAAAGAATATCAATCCAAATAATAGTCAATAATCAATTAATTCACGACAATTAACTGGATTCAATAATATGTACGACTGGGCTACCTCCAGCAATAAACAAAATTGCGTAATAACGCCTTAGAACTTCGAGCACAGAGTGACAGAGTGGCTCTTCTCTTCCAACTTCGGGGCGTGCGCGGAAACAGACAGCGCCACGAGACTTGCATTAAATGATTTTACTTAGGTGGTAATTTATTAGATAAATTGTCGATGACCGATAATTCACCTACGGTCGATCCACGATGATGTGCCAGGCCGAGGTAACTTTTAAGTTTGTATTGGCAAGTGTCGCTAATGTTAAATTGGAGCATGAGATTTTAGGCAAATCATTTCGCCACACTTCGCCATCTTTATAAGTTTTAATTGATTCTTTTGTGAACTTGATTCTTTTCATGATTCTCGGGAGTGCTCGTGCGTTTATTCGGTTTTCCGCATAATTAGGATATAATGTTAAAATCATGGACATAGGAATTGAGGGGACTAGGCCTATCATGACAACTTAGACAAGGGGGGTTGAAACATTGAGACGGGGGGTCGCCATCTTTGTTGAGCCTTTATTTCCTGTTGGCACGCTATTTAAATTTGAATTTCTTGTAATTACAGTAGCGCTCAGAAGTATTTTGTAGATTATTTAATGTTAGAGTATTGTGAAAATAGTATTATCGAGTATATAATTTTTGTAAGACTAAAATATGCCTTGCAAGTAATAAACATTTTCATTTTCATGCTATTATATGTTACTTTTCTTCACTTGTATATATTTTTCAATTCTGTACTTAATTTCTAGAAAAATAAATTAATTACGTATCTACAAAATACTTTTGAGCGCTACTGTATAAGAAAAAAATTAATGTAATTTCAAAATTGAATAGAGGAAAAATTTAATTTGATAGAAAGTGTACAATTTTATTATTTTGGAGTGAAAAAAGTAAAACAATGAAGGTAAATATGGTTTGAAAACTTTTAATTACATATTCATAAATATGTAGAAGAAGGAATGAGAGAAATTATTTTTTCAATGATAAAACAATATTGTTTTATAAAGAAAAATTATGCGTTTTATTCGGAATATTATATTATAAAAATACTATGTACAAATAATACAATGCTAGTGCCCTTTGAAGAGTATTAATTTTCCATACAGTTGACGTACGCTTTCAGGTTTATCGGCGACTTGAGTACAATTGTAATTAACTCGTACTTTGAGGTATTTTGCGGCAACTGCTCATATGAAATGTAGTGTGTGATTCTCCATTGGATTCTGATCATTGGAATGATGACTGAGAACAGAAAACAATTGCTTATCACTAAAAAGAAATTCTTTCAATACTTTACTTGTAAGTGAAGCTTCAGAGAATCTTTTTGATAAGTAAGTGCCTTCAGTAGCATTGCTTTCTCTCAAGTCTCGTCTGAAAATTTTCTCAGCCTTTTGGCAAATTAGAATTAGATTAGATTTTATCATTTTCCAGACTTTCATCTTTCAAAGCATGTACACAGAGATCGCAATGCAATTTATTGCAGAGAATTCTTACCATTATCATCAACAAATCGCAAAGGCGCACTGGAAACATTAATTATATTCTCCGAATCGACACGCTTTTTCATAGAAGAAACGTGGTGAATAGATACACTGTCTATGGTAATGGAATGCAATTCCCTTTGCCATCTGCTCTTAATTCATTGTGAACTAAAATTTTTTTGTATATTGCTTGAAACTGAGCAGCACTAGGATTGTTGTTACCGCCGCCATGAGATCGCATACATGAAAATAATAATTCGATGTGATCTTGACTCAATTTGTAAGCTGGCAGGTATTTTAAAAGATATTCTTCTTCACAGAACTTACGAAAGATCATTTGGAAGCTTTGAATGCAGGTCAAAAAACCACAGAAACCTGTCTTACGGCGTGTTGCAACAATAAGGATTCCATCTACAGTTTTGAGTTTTTCTATATAGGATTCGTATTTTTTGAAATTTTCAATCAAAAGATCATTATTAACGTCCGTCATGGCTTTTTTGAATCGAATTTGTCGCATGTTTCTTGAGTTCAGCATGTCAAATAAATTATTAAATGTTCGCAAAAAGCGAATGGTTGTGGTGAAATTTTTAAGTGAGGCAACTTTAAAATATCTCGACAAAATTCTAAAGCACACTCCACTGATACACTGAACAACTGCGCGGCAAATTTAACTTTCATTTTTTGCTTACAGTAATTAATATGAATATTGCGTAATTTATTTCCTAAATACAAACCTTCTTGGACCTGTAAATCATTCAAAGCTATTAAATATTCCCAGGATATGGTTTCGCCGTCCTGATCAACGAGTACCTGATAATCGCAAAATGTATTGCGAACCAATTTCAGTATGTGGCATGGATCAGGAAAAATCATGACTTTCTCGTTCGTCACTGGATGTAGAAAGTGTGTCTGAAAATAAAATTTACCGTTTAAAGTGCCTGAAAGATGTTTGGTCACAGCAGCATTTGTGGAAGCACCATCAAATGTTACAGAGCTTATTTTAACACCAACTCCATGCAATTTTGTAAGCCCTTGAAGAATCAGAGAACTCTTTTCTTCAGCCATCATGCCATTGATTAGAAAGTACTCAATAGGAATCTTCCACCCTTGATTAATACAAACAACATTAACGACAAGAGCTTCACTCGCCAAAGCCTCACTATCTACTGTGATTTCTGGACCTAAGTTAACATAACCCACACGTTTCCCATCAGCCGTTCTAGTTAGCATTTGCCGAATATGAATTTCATCAAACATATAGGAACAAACTAATGTATAATTACTTTCTTCTACATGCGTTCTAATGGCTTATAAAGCCTCCGTATTAAAACCGGGTTCACTATTAATTGCTTCAAACCATTTGCTAAGCGCGCGAGGATGTGGTAAGCTTGAATGAAAACTACTCCGAACATAATTATGAGCTTTCGGAGAATAGTAGTGTAATATCACGGCAAAACTTCTCAATTCTGGATCATACATTCTAGGCATAGTTTGTTTATTAGCTTTTCTTAAAGTACGTTTAAAGATTGCCTTACAGTTCCCACCTAATGTACTTAATACATCCAACTGCTGTTCATCCAAAAATTTCTTCTTTCTCAAAGACTGAATAACTGTTTTCATTTCAGCTATTCGTTTCTCTTTTCGTTTTTTGCTTTGTTGCAATATTCTAATTTTTGGGCATAACGTAGTTGGTGGTTATTTAATTCCTTTCTCAACATTACTTTCGTTGGAGACTTGAGCGTTGTTCTAGGTGAAACGATTGTCTCTTTGTCGCAATATTTACATTTCTTTGTTTCTGAAGTTGTAGGTATATTTGCATCCGTTTTTGAAAAGACATATTTGAGATTAGAATCAAAAAAGCATCATTACAATGAACAAATACAAAATTTACCAGCTGCTACTTACGAATCGATATTTCTCTTGCAAATTTTTCTTCTCCAACTTCTATTATAGTATTTTCTACTCTGTAAGGTTTAAATGTATGTATGTATAAATGTATGTATAAATGTATGTATGTATAAATGTATGTATGTATGTTTAAATATATGTATAAGGTTTAAATGTATGTATCCTGGTCTGTGATTATATCTTCGTTTGCGTATGACGTGCATGGTTCATCATTAATTTCAGAAGAACTTATTTGTGAAATATTTCTTTTTAAGGGCATGTAATACTTTACCACAAGAGCAAATTAGTTATACTAAATATAAGTTCATAATAATAAATATTTTTAGCTAATAAGAGTCAATAAACCTTCGTCTCATGTAAACGAAGGATTATTGACTCTTATTAGCTAAAAATATTTATTATTATGAACGTATAATTAGTATAACTAATTTGCTCTTATGGTAAAGTAATACATATCCTAAATGTCGATGGAATCAATGCGGCGTCCATCTGTACGGAAGTTTCTTCATTCCCTTCCATAGATAAACTCTCCTTACCATCTTTATATACAGGAGACGTCAGAGTATTAGCAATACGTAACTAACAAAAAAAAATTTTTTTCATTAATATTTCACAATTTTTCCTTAATATAAATAAAATATAATTCTGTCAACAAATATTTTTATACATAACCAGGTCAAAAAACATACCTGAGGAACAGCATTCTCTTTCAGCCTTACATTATTTGCCGTTCTGCCCGGCAAGAAGGAGGTAATTGAATCGCATAGAATGGCATTAAAAAAAACTTACATTTCAATGCCTTTAAATGCGTACTAATTGCATTTTTGTCCGAAATGCCATTGAATGCGCATTATTGGATAAAAATAGCCTCGGTTTAATGCTTTTGAATGCGCACATATGTGAAGGCATTAAACTGTCTACTTGATAATGCCGTTGCAAAAAATTTAGTCAATGCCTTTTAATGCGGTTGAACGGTTTTCCAGCTCCAATGCCATACACTGCGCTTTACAAAACAAAGTAGAAAATAGGTTCAATGCCATTTAATGCGGTTCACTGCAATTTAATGCGGTTCAATGCCATTTAATGCGCATTCAATGGCATTTCGGACAAAAATTCAATTAGTACGCATTTAAAGGCATTGAAATGTAAGTTTTTTTTTAATGTCATTCTATGCATTTCAATCACCTCCTTTTTGCCGGGTGTCAATCATCTCTTCTGTAAAATGTACTGAACAAATTCTCATATTCTTCGTTATAGAGTACGCATTGATTCCTAAAATCCTCGCCCAAAGTTCTTTTTTCTTCTCTGGAATAATTCTAAAAACGGATATTATAAAAAGATTAAAAATGTCACCTCTAGTTCATACTCTTTCACGAAAGATTAAAAAAAAAGTGCTCCGAAATTTTGGTGTACATATACGCTAAAATGGAAATGAATGATCTTTTCCAAAGTGCATTTTTGTATTTGATCGAGATGTAAGTACTTTAATTATTTTTTTGTTTTTTAAAATATGGAAGTGCAGCCTATACGTATATTTCTAATATGTTTATACTTTTTTTACTTACTTGTGTAAGGTTATGTTGACTGGTTTCACGTTTCTCGATTGATTAGATCGATGATTACAACCGGATACTATGCAAGTAACCATTTTTTTAAAATTATGTCACTGCTGCACTAATTTCAGAAGAAATACAATAAACTCAAAACATCTATAACAATGTAAACGATAAAACCGATAAATCCATGGACATCGCTATGTTTGATATTGAGCAGGAAATAATGGCTCAACAAAGATGGTGGACACTCCCCCCTTGGTTTCATACCCCTTTTGATATGCCAGGTCCCTTCAATTCCTATGTCCATGGTTAAAATCAGTTACTATTAATCGAATGTTAAAATGTTTAAATTCAGTTACTTCTTTTTCAAACATGTGGCATGGTTGTAACCATACGCATACCGTTCCTGCCACGTGCCTGTTTCAATTTTAAATTCAAACTTCATTTGCCATCTCATTATTACTGAGATGGCAAATGAAGTCATTATTAAAATGAGACTAATTGAATTCTTTCAAGTCTTGCTGACTGTATTACAAACTAAGAATCGGTTTCTTGTCATGCGCATTTTATTTAGAATTTAATTTATTAGAATTTAATTCAAAATTATCAATTTCAATTCCATAAATTCTTGTATTTATTATAATTATTTTCCGATTTTGTAAATATATCAAATTGTTTTCTAGAATTCTGGTCTCGAATTCATTCTGTTGCGAATCTCATAAGACCCACAACCATCAGATGTCCTTAGTTATTCTATTCTTAGGCTTTTCAGATGATTGAGACTGGAGATTCGGAATCCGTTGGTATTTAATTTGATAAATAGCTGGCGCCCAGAAAATTATAAATTCGGATTTCAAAGAGATTAATATTTTAAAATTGTCGAGAGGTACTTTTGCAGCTAGGAACCAACTGCATCACAAAACAAACACACACACCCGCGCGCGCGAAGCAAGAGTGCTCTGATGAGAATGTGTTCCTTAAGGGGAAAATTTTTTTCGGTGTTCACCATTGCCAAACGTAATAATACAGGGTGTCCCACCACCTATTCAACTACCGGTAATATGTCATAGAGCACAAAAGAAAACAGAAAAGTCCTGTGGCAAAATTTGATCCGGGCCTTAGTTTGGGCACAGTAAAGCTTCAAAGTTGGGCATAATGAACCAATCAGGAGCGAGATTTAGCAAACTGGTCATCGGTTCACCATTTGGAGTACTTAATGTTGTTGAAAAACTTGGAATTTCGAAGAATTTCACGAAAATTCTTGTTCTAAACACCTGCTGCGCGATCTGATGCACTCTGGTCATCAGTTCACCTTTCGAAGTTTTAAATGTTCTTCATAGAATTGGAATTTTAAAGAAATTCCCGAAGATTCTTATTCTAAGCACCTGGTGCGTGACATGCTGCACTCCGGTTATCGTTTCAACATTTGGTGGTTTCAATGTTCTTGGAAAACCTGGAATTTCTTTGAAATTCCCCCGAAGATTGTTATTTTAATGATGAAACTATCGAGGAGCAATGATTTAAAATTTTTTCCGAACCTGAAGTGTGCCGTCAAGAGGCACACTATCTTAGCCTTTGAAACACGACAAGTGTTTGCTAAATCTCGCTCCTGATTGGTTCATTATGCCCAACTTTGAAGCTTTACTATGCCCAAACTAAGGCCCGGATCAAATTTTGCCAGAGGACTTTTCTGTTTTTTTTGTCCTCTATGACATATTACCGGTAGTTGTATAGGTGGTGGGACACCCGGTATTATTACGTTTGACAATGGCGAACACCGAAAGAAATTTTCCTCTTAAGAGCATGCTCTACGGCGACGTTATGAAATTTTTTTTGGCGTTCACCACGTCCAAACGCAATGATCAATATCATTCCGTTTGGACATGGTGAACACCGAAAAAAAAATTTTCACAACCAAGCGCAGAGCATTCCCTTAAGAAACACATTCTCATCAGAGCACTCTTGCTTCGCGCTCGATATTTGATTTAAACCTCATTCAAACCTCGCGCTTCGCGTGCGGTTTTGCTTTGCACTTGGCTTCGCTAAGCGTTCACTGTATACATAATAGAGATCAAAAAGACATTTTTTCTGACATTTTCTGAAGTTTAATGTCAATTTTCGCGATTAAAACGAAAACTAAATGTCATATAAAAAAATGTTTAACTGGAAACTTGTAGATTTTTTTCATATCAATAAAATTTGTAGAATTGTTAAATAGAATAGAATAGAATAGAATTATTAAATTTTTTTTTGTCAGCTGAATAATTTTGCTTTTTGAAATTTTGCTGCATCTTGCATAGTTCAGCAGGAATATGGATTTTATGAAATTTGTAAAATCATTTTTGTTGGATAAAACCAGAACCGTTGGAAAAAAATGATTGGGTAAGGTAAATGATCTTTTTGAAAATTCCCCAAAAAAATGTAACCAAAGCGCAATCCAATCGAACAGGTCATTCTGAAGATATGATGGATACAAAAAAAGACAACGTCGACGACGACAGACTGACGGAATCATTTGCAATATACAATAATTCATAAACTGCACATGTGCATATGTATGTATCGTATTTCAATGTGAACGCACATTTATTTACAAATTGTTACCACAAATTCTGGTTAACATAACTAGAAATTTCTAGTTATTTAACTCTGGTCTTCTTCCTAGTTAAAATTTTTCTGCTTATTATTTTTGGTAACAGTTTTTGCGCGATCTTGTGTAAATTTTCACTTTAGTTTGTCTTGACGCTGAATATGTAAAATGACGCTTCGTCGTAATTTTCTATTTCTCGAAAATTCGCTAGTTTTTTTTAAAAGTATTTTCAACTATAACAGTGTAAATAATTCTAGCAAACCGTGCACATTTACTATTTTTGACCGGCAAAGGTGCACGTTTTCTAAATAAAATCAATGGTCAAGGGGCAACTTTTGTCTTCAAAAAATGTAATCGTCATTCACAAGACATTAAAAAAGTGTTTTTTCGAGATTTAATATTGACAAAGTTATCTATTTAAGTGACTCATTTTAATTTCAATTAATAAGAGTTTTAATTTTTATTAACTAATTTTCATATGGATTCCCGTGTGGAAATCGACAAATTTCTTTCTGGCTCCATTCTTGGGCCAAACCATGGGCCTCTAGCCTGGCCCTAGCTTGTAATTTGTAATGGCGCGAGGTACAACCAAGCCCGGCTAATGTTCCTAAAAATTCTGGTAGATGACGTTGAAGTATTCTGTTTTCATTTTGCAATATTTGTTTATTTTTGACAGGGATAACTCATTTGCGATTAATGTTTACTTAAAAAGAAACCATTTTAATCGTTAACAATGCCTAGCACAAAAAGTAAGATTAGAGTTAGGAGACATCAAGCAATCGCCAGTATTCCTTTTTTACGTGTTGAAAATGAAGGCAAGTAATTGAATCGTTATTTAACCATAGTGTGATTATTATTATTTATCATTATAACCAAAAAAATTTGATTTCATAATTTTCCTTCAAAAATGTTGTGACGGGAAAGTTATTTCTCCCGTAAATTTCATAATTTACCAAAGTTTCCGTAGACGTCAAGGCGAGAATGTTTGCCTTGATTGTCTAATTGTAATTTGAATGGGTTATGGTATGGCAGATCTCTGCCTGGTTAACAGCGAGAGATCTTGTTCGTCTACAGCTCGAGCCTGAGCATGTGCGTAGGTTGTCGAATCTTTGCGTGAGCGAACGACGCCCTGGGGAGCTCACTCTTGCGTCGACCCTGCTTGTAGCAGGAAGATTTGGAAAAAGGGCGACGAGAGTCAACTGACAAGGAAGGTCCACCAGGTGTCCCTCGCCGATTTGATTCTCCCTGATATATGTTGTAGTACTC
>CAJFCP010023312.1:0-27188 GCA_904066005.1 Synergus itoensis | reverse complement strand
ACTCTAGAAATATTAACAAGATACACTGATAAGCCTCACTATCACCTTATCACACCATTCTTATTTTAACTCGCACAAAATGCTATAGGTATCTCACCTCAAGTGAAGAGGAAGCGTGGCGCCAAATTTTGCCAACGTTTCAGGTTAAGATCTTGATTAGAAAAGAACGACTCAATCGTACACGCTAGCTCATCACCTCGGTTGCTCGAGAATACCCGAATAATTACGCGTTACGTAAGGCGATAGGAAGTTGATCAGTGGATCTTGCAAATCCCTACTCTAACAACTTATTTCTCGCGCTAAATAGAAATCGCTCGCCTCACGCTAGACTTGCTCATTTTTTTCTGTCCTAAAAAAATTCCCGAAAAAACACTTATTTTAGGCCTTCTAAACCAGACTACCTCCTTAACATCGTATTAGTTACGCGCAACTTTCGAATCTACAGTGAGCAATGCTCATCGCTGCTTTAACATGAGCGGTTTCAGTATGCACCGCAACTATTACGGTGTGACACAGTGATAGAATGATTTTGCTTGTGAATTCGAATTCAGTGATCTAAAATCTTCGTGAAACACTTACTCTTGTGCCCAATATAGTTAATAATATTTTGTGAGGTCCTTTGTTACTGATTCTTTAACAAAATAAATAAACTCTTGACTAAATTGAAAACTATGTTGATCCAGGAAAAAAAGAAGAGAAGAGACCGGCACTCGTTCAGTATATGATGGAGGGCGACTTCTTCATTGGAGCTTCACTTGCTACAACACTCTCAAAACTTGCACTTCGTTTCAAGAATTTAGAGACGAATCTGCAAAAGAGTAATAGACTGCAAGCGGAGGCAATGCTTGTCATGTCCAGTATTTTACAACTCGGTCGTTCTGGGCTACCTTCCAAGGCAATGACTCACGATGATGCTGAAAGAGTTTCTCTATGCTTACGATCACTAGCATGTCCCAACCCTCTTGCGCAAAAAGTATTTACTGAAGGATGTCGTGAGGCTCTCGGAAGAATGCTTACAGCCAAAGCGGACGAGGATTCACAGAATCAAAAGGTTTTATTTTTGTTTAATTTTCGCATACTTTCACATTTTTACACGACATTTGTATTTGGCGATTTATTTATACCAAAGAATCTTACTTCGTCTTATTAAATATTATTTATATAAAGACAACAAACTTTTGTCTTGATACAAAAAACTGATTTATTTGAATGCCATTTCTTTGATACAAAGAAATACTTAAATTCAAGTTCAATTTTAAAACTACATTTTAGTGTAGTTGGTTCAATTAGTTACTTCTTTGAATAAAATTAAGTAAACAAACTTTTCAAGGGCATATGTTACTGACCATTTGAGCAAATTTAGGCTTGCTTTTATATTCCTAATAATAAATATATGGATTTCGATAGTTTCAGTGAAAAATATTTATTATGGAAAAAATATTTATTTGATAATCAAGTAGTTTTATGAAAGAAAGATTTTTTATTCAGTGAACTATTTCTAACAACAAAATAAAGAAATAAATTTGTTGTTAATTTTTCTAGGCCAAGGAGAAGCCAGGAAATATCGTACAAGTAGATGACGCAATTCCATTCTTGCAATTAACTCGCGGATCAGATTTGACTGGGGGTGCAGGTGACGTCTTTGAACAAAGTTTAAGTGCTGCAGTGGCAGGAAAGCCTGGGGGAGGTGGCGACGTTTCAATTCCCAGTGCCCTTAGCAAAGTCACTCAGCTCACAGGTTTCTCGGATCCGGTTTATGCCGAGGCGCTTGTGCATGTGAACCAGTACGATATCGTTCTTGATGTTCTAATTGTTAATCAGAGTGAGGACACTCTACAAAACTGTACTCTTGAACTGGCTACGATGGGCGACTTGAAACTTGTAGAGAGACCTCAGCCCATTGTTCTTGCACCTCGAGACTTTGCGAGCATCAAAGCTAACGTTAAGGTTGCCTCTACAGAGAATGGAATCATTTTTGGAAATATTGGTATGGGAATATTAATATTTAATCATTCTACTATGGCTTTAAAATAAAACTACAAAATGTAATATCAAAAGAAAAACTAACCTCTGACAGAAAGGTTGCTTTAACGATATCGTTTTATTTTTTTTTTTATTTTTTTTTATTTTTTTTTTACTATTACATTAACTGCTCAGGGGGAATTGACGCCATGCAAAAGCATGTACTTGGATTTCAAAATCTTAACTACAAATTCATATTCTGCGACTCAAAAGACCATGATGAAAATGAAAGTTTATTCTTATCTTGCCCCTCAGAGCACATTTCCTTGAAAATAAGGAGCATTGTTTGTAAAATGCCTTAAAACCAAAAATAATTCGGGCTCAAATGCTGAAGATTTGCAAAAAACAATCTTAAGCCAAGTGCTTTCGAATAGATGGGTAAGGTAGAAAAGTTTCTATTTGGACTCAAAAATATATTCTGAAAACTTGGTAAAGAAAGATTTAGGCCTTCAACTTGCGCAATGAGAATATACCAAAAATAGCCAAAATAACACATTTTTTGTGTTTCAAGTGTTTCAAGATATAATATTATAGTAATATGATAACGATAAAAATAAATAATCTTTCA
The DNA here is from genome assembly GCA_904066005.1 of Synergus itoensis. Taxonomy (NCBI): domain Eukaryota; kingdom Metazoa; phylum Arthropoda; class Insecta; order Hymenoptera; family Cynipidae; genus Synergus; species Synergus itoensis. The sequence goes on along the minus strand of CAJFCP010023312.1, from coordinate 24,598 downwards.
GATTTCAAGGTAAAATTTGATGTTTTTTGCAAATTGCAAAAAAGCGCGCTTTCCTCTGCCATAACTCGTAAATTACACAGGCCGACAACGAAAAAAACCCAGAAACTATATATATACTTTCCCGAAGGTTTTTTGCTTGCTGAATCCGGATCTGACCTCAGAATTGACCCATCAACCTAGGTTTTCGAGATATTCTAACCTAAAAGGTCAAAACAAAATTTAGAAATTTTTAAATTTTTTTCTAAATTTTTCAAAAAACACGGTTTTTTGCTATATTTGACAATAAATTACGTGACAATAAATTTTTTTGTTTGTAAACGAGTTATGCCATCTCGAAGTGCAACTCTTACCCTTCCAAACCTGTTTTTTATTTTTCAGATATCTTTTTTTTCGCAGAGATATAGTTATTTGAAGTTTAGTACTTTAACGTTTTCGTCAAAGCATTGCCATTAACAAAATAGTACATTTCGATACTAGTGCGTGAATGTGATTTTAGCCATGTCTGACTGTTTGCGTACGAGCGAAGCGAGTGTGAAAAGGTCACACAAGTCTGAAATCACCTTCTCGTACATGTATCAAACCGTATTTTTTGATATGACGTGTGCAAAGCTCGATTTAGCATACGCTCAAAAAAAGGTTTTTCTAATGGAACAATCATCGTACATAAATTTTTTTAGGGTCACTGACTTCGAATCCAATCTCAGAAGTTCAGTTTATACTTTCCGTGTTAGAGACTGTGCTAGAGTGGCTGACTAACGGATAAGTTAATAAAAATAAAAATTTTTAAAAATAAGTTAATAATAGTTAAAACTAGCTGTGAATCCGATCTCGGTTGTTACAATTTAACTACCCTGTTGGAAGTAAAAAGATAGAAAGTCTATCTATTTGAATCTTTTTCAATATTCAGGATTGAAATAGAAAGGAAAAATGTATCCAAATGTATCCTTCCCTATCCATGCCAATCTATTTCTATCTCTACAATAATCTCTTTCCTTTTGAATCTTCATCTTTCTATCTTTCTGTATCCTTCGTCTATCCACGTCTATCCCACGCCTATCCACGCCAATCTTTTTCTATCCCTTTTGCAATCCATGGATGCAAAGTGTACACTTGGGAGGGATAGAAAATCTATATCCTTTTCTATCTTTTTACTTCCAACAGGGTATATTTAAATTTTTTGTGTTCATTTTTTGAGAACTTTGCTTCCTCATTATGATGAAGTTGCAAATGAATTTGCTTCCTCAAAGAGGAAGCATTAAAGATTTTCTTAAATATTTTAAAATATATATAATTCTTTTTCCTCGAAACAAAGAATTTTTCGACCTCATCATTCATAGATTCCTTGCATCGAGACGAATCGATTGACCTGTAGGATTAGTGTTTTTATTTTAACTAATTTATCTACAACTGTCTTTAAGTTAATAGGGCGACAAAAAATGGCGACATCCATACACACACACATCCAAACACCCATACATCCGGACAATTGATTAGAATGTTGTATTAGACATTTATCAAGTGAGGAAAGTTTAATTAAACCATTTTAAAAATATTGGAAATGTAACGACTACAAAGCTTCCTCTATGAAGAAGCAAAAATAAGTTAATAAAACGGATAAGTTAAAAAAAGATTGGATTCGAAGTCGGTGACCCTAAAAACATTCATGTACGATGTTTGTTCCATTAGAAAAACCTTTCTTTGTTATTGGCAATGCTTTAACAAAAACGTAAAAGTACTACAGTTCAAATAACTATATCTCTGCGAAAAAAAAGATATCTGAAAAATCCAAAGTAAGTTTGGAAGGGTAAGAGTTGCACTTCGAGATGGCTTAACTCGTTTACAAAAAAAAATTTCGTTATCACGTAATTTATTGTCAAATATAGCAAAAAACCGTGTCTTTTTACCTTTTAGGTTAGGATATCTCGAAAATCTAGGGTGATGGGTCAATGCTGAGGCTAGATTTGGATTCAGCGAGCAAAAAACCTTCGGGAAAGTATATTCAGGTTTCTGGGTTTTTCAAGTTTTAAAATTTTGTCGGCCTGTGTTATTAATATGAGAATTTGTTTATAACAAAAGTGATTTTGAATTTGTTTATAACAAAAATACTTTTCCTCTAAAGTGCATTTGAAACAAGATATTTCCAAAAAACGAAATTTTTGGTAGACACTTTTTTTTCCTGGAGCCTGATTTGTGAGATCTTTTGAGGTTTTGATTAGGGCCCCAAAATATTCTGATTTTTTTCAAAGTAAAAAGTACAGATTGACTGGATTTTGATTGACTATTCTTTATTTTCGGTTATACAAACCAAGATTTTGACTCTTAATAGTTAGCAATTTTTGAAAATCTCGTAAGAGTCCCATGCCAAAAATAGACACCCTTGTTTGGATTCTTTAGTCGAAAAACTACTGAAAAAACTTGAGAAACAGCCGTTTGAAAAATTCGATTGAAGGTAGTTTTTTATTTTATGTTATAAAACCATCAGCTTTTTTCACGAGTTTGTTTGCTTATTGTTAATTTTTTATCATTCTGATTAAACGAATATCAAATTCCACAATGTTATCATAAAGTATAAGGTTCAAAAGTAATCCATGGATTTTTCCAGAATTGAAAATTCGACTTTCGATGCCTTCATAGCGGGGCGAAAGTAGCAGTTTAAACCCTAGGGTAGAAAGTAAAAAACAACTGAACAGAAGGCATCGAAAGTCGAATTTTCAATTGATGTTATGAAAAATAGTATACGTGACATGGGGAGAGGCGACAATTTCACTCGTATGATATCTACCCTCGCTACGCTCGCGCTCGGGCAGCTAACTTCGCACTCGTGAAATTGTCGCCTTTCGCCCCTTGTTACGTAATATACTATTGAATCCACTTTTTTTTAACTTACGAATTCTATGTACGGATATTCGTAATACTCCAAAAATCGAACAATTTATCTTTTTGACTTTTTTCGATAAAACAAAAATTGTCAGACTTATAACATTTCGAAAATTCAAAAAAAAAAACTAACGAAAATTAAAATTTAAAGCCAAATAACGCACGATATGAAAAAAGTCTAGAGGTGAAAAATGTTGACTTTTGAAAGCCATACAATACTGGCATAACAACTTTCTAAATTTTCTTGAAAAATCGAAAATTAAAGTTTTTAACCAAATAACGCGAGATACGGAGAAAATTATAAGAACATCATTATTGGTCTTAAAAAGGTCTACAAATTCTGCCTTATTAGGATTCTCCCATTTTTTGATAGGATGAGTAGTTTTCGTTTTAATCGTGAAAAATATTTTTAAAAAGATCAGAGCGCGAAGCCCGAGTCTCTTATGAGAATGTGTTCCTTAAGGTCGATAGAACCTTAAGTAAATTAGATCTCTTCTTCATGTAAAACTAATATAATTAAAATAAAAGTACTTGCAGCGATAAAAGTTGGTAAGCGAGGATAAGCGCGTGTGATGAGAAATGTGCCCTGGGAGCAGATTTTTTTTTTTAATTTTGTAAATGCTATAATTAAGATAATTTTCTTTTTATCGAAGAAAATAATAAGGATACGTTGTTCGAATTACTTTGTACTTTGAATTTTCGATCATTTTGTAAATGCTATAATTCTGATAATTTTCTTTTTATCAAAAAAATTGATAAGGATACATTGTTCTAATATCTTACAATTAGTACTATGAATTTTCAAAATGGTCTAACTTTTTGAATTTTCGTCCAAAATGGCTTGTTAACAAACTTGATCTTCATTTTAGGACACTAAAAGAGGATACAAAAGGCCAATCCAATAGATTGATTCTTTCAAAAGTTATCGTGCTTAGAGAAAAATCTAACTTCTTTTATGAGTACTGGTACATACGACCCTGACTTCTTTACCTGCTAAACTCACTCACAACGTGTCATGACGAACCGAGGCAGGACTACATTTGAGGGAGCAGTGTACTTGAAAATTCTTAAATTTTTTTGAATTCTGATTAAATTTTATGACATCTTGTTAAATCTTTCAAAATGCTTTGAAACGAGCTTTGAAATATTTTGAAATCACTTAACATCCCTTGATATTATTAAAAAAATAAAATCACTTAAAGATATCTTGATATTTTCGAAATCTTGTGATAATTTTTAAATAAAAGATTTCTTATCAAAGAAATACAAACTTATATGCATCAAATTGCGTATGTCCTCACGAACACTCACTAACACTTCTTCGCCTCAAATGGCCTCACGACTCACTACAGCCTACTACAGTTTTACGTACATACATTTACTACAGACGAACGCTCATCTATGGTTTTACGCCTCAGTCCTACGTTGTACGCTTCTTCTGTCTTCTTTTTTCCTCTTTCTTTTCATTCTTTTAGATCCACCAATCGGCGATCTGCTTTGACACTGGACTAACTAACCCAAGCAAATCACACAGTGTTACGGAATTAATCGATCATAGAGTTCGAGATATTGGTAACGCGAGTGTTAGTAACGCGAGAGTAACGACTTTGGTAACGCTTCTAACGAACACAAGCAAATAAGCCATAGAATGAAAATGTCCTCTACACATACGTATTAGCCACACATTCGTAAACTTGCGATAACTCGCGATACGATACGAGAATTATTGAATAGAGATTTCTTAAATAAGGATAAAACAGCGATATAGTGATAGGGTTAAAAACTCATAAGAATTCTCATCAAAAACAAGACTCCCTTGTTTGGATTCTTTAATCGAAAATGATCAAATTTATTTCTGGAAATTATTATATCTTTATTAATAAATTATTTTATTATTATATATTTATTTCTGGAAATAAAATGAAGTTTTATGTCTCTTAATGATATTTTGCATTTATAAAAAGGCACAATTAAGGATTGGAAATGATTAAACATTTTCAATTGTTTTCCCTACAAGCCTTCTTGACAGATATTTGTTTCTATTTTCGTTTGAGATAAGCATTTGCCAGACAAAATTAATAGTAGATGTTTAAATTCTTCGTTCTAATTGAAAAGAAAATACATTGATTTTTTATTTATTTTTAGTGTATGACGTTTTTGGAGCGGGATCTGATAGGTGTGTCGTTGTTTTAAATGACATTCACATCGATATAATGGATTACATCGTGCCGGCAACATGCACAGATGCAGAATTCCGACAAATGTGGGCAGAGTTCGAGTGGGAAAATAAGGTTTCAGTTAACACAACCCTTTCTGATTTACGAGATTATCTTGGACACCTCCTCAAATCAACAAACATGCGATGCTTGACACCAGAAAAGGTTAGTTTTTCATTTGGAATTTTTTTATTTTTCCATTTACTGTATCGTTTATTTATGCCCCTCCTTATTTTTTTTCTTCAAATAGAAGCTTTTTGGGAGGGTGTTCCCACAAATCAAACAATCTTTAAATTTTTTTGAGCCACCTTAGCGTATATCTTAACATAATATTCATCATTGTAAGTATTATTTTCCAACTTTTTATTTTAAGTTATGGTTAGTGCAACTTTGAATTATTTTGCACCTTAAGGCTGTTGGAGCAAACGTACAAAAATACATTTCGAATATATATAGTTTTTAGGCCGCAAAAATACACGGATTGAAATTTCCTTAAGCTAGGGTTAGGTTTTAGGTTAGGTTAGCCGAAAATTTCCTATTTTAGCCAAACAAATTAGTTTTTTCGGAAAAAAGAGAGCTACCCGCCCTCCTGACTTCGAGAAACCCTCATCAGCTAAAGGAAATCTCAATCCATGTACTTTCGCGGCCTAAAAACTATATATATTCGAAATGACTTTTTGTCAGTTGCTCCAACAGCCTTAATGTGATATTTATTCTACATGCAATTAATTTTTTATAGGTAACATTTTTTCTATGTTATCTTCACATTATCTGGGAAAGTTTAATAAGCATTTACAATGAAACAGCTTCCAAACGTGTGTTTCTCTTGTAGTCAAACTCCTGTAAGAAACTACACAGAGCAGGAGAATACAATCTTATGGGGTTCACAATGTTCTCAGAACACAATATTAAAATAAGGTTCTCAGTTTTTTGGAATACTATACAGGGTGTCCCATCACCTATGAACATCTCGGTACTGGGTGATAGAGGACAAAAAAAAGAACAGAAAAGTCCTCTGGCAAAATTTGATCTGGTCCTTAGTTTGGGCACAGTAAAGCTTCAAAGTTGGGCATAATGCACCAATCAGAAGCGTGAAGTGAACCGCCATCATAGGTGGTGGGACACCCTGTATAAAAATAAGGTTCACATTATTTTGGAACACCGGTAGTTTCTACGTTTTAAATAATTGGTGGCCCTTAAAAGAGCCGGTTATTTAATAATGGGTGACTCTAAAAAAAATCTTGTTTCGGTTGAAGGCTCTAAAATAGCTGCTTTTTAGCTTCCTATATCGGCCTTGTCACTACTGAGCGAAGCTTCTGTTCTGTCCATGCTGCGGGGCGTCTCGGTGTACCGCTCGAAAGTATTTGGTAGGTGCCGAGTGAGTGATTGGTCGGGTTCGCGTAATGCGAGAATTCGGAATCCCGCCGAGCTCTGTTGGTCGTTTCGGTGACGCGAGGATCACGTTTGGCTTCTTAATAAGTTGTCTGTCCCGGATACGCGATTTCTTGGGACTCTTATAGGGGAAGTCTGCAATATTAAAACGCCCTTGTTGGCGGGGATCGCCGGGTCTTCCTGTATGATTCTTCGAACGTCCACTATTCGTGGCGTGAACTCTAGGTTTTTTCCGGGCGTTATTGGTTTCCCATCTCGAAAGTGGAAACGTTTTGAAATTGAAACCAAATACATCGTCTAAGGGATGGTAGCTAGGAGTAGTTGGCCGACGAACATTGAATCGGAGGCATGGAGGTGGAGGGACACTGGTTAGCGGATTTTCCACCGTCAAGGTGACTTTGAAATTAGGTCGGTTGACCTGTCGTCGCCTGTACGACAGCAGGATTACCACTTGCACTCCGGGGGATGATGGGTAGTCTCTTGTTGCGAGGTCATTGCTGATTTTTCTAGCGATCCGCTGTCGTAGTCCGGGAAATGGCTTTGTTATCATCGACGGAGAAGATGACATAGGAGATCTCGGTAAGACACTAAATTTATCCGCGCGGCACTTGATTGTGTTCCATTCGCGATCGAAACTGTTGTGATCGCGCAGCTAGTGTTCTAAAGAGTTTAAATGCTCGAGCATTTCTCCAGTCTATATTTGCTCGAAAGAATTTATGAGAATTTAAGAAATAATTGAAATGTAATGGACAAGCTACGTTTTAAATCAGCTTTCACTATTTTAACGTGCTCATTGACACGTTTGAGGCATTTTATTAAGATTGTTTGATGTACAACATTAGAAGTTAAGACTATTACGATAATATAGAAATATTGGGGATGCACGTTGGTGGCGGTAGTGAGAACGTGGTCGCTGAAAGGTTGAGGATTTTTTTTATGGAATTTGAGTGAATGGTGTCAATGGGGTGTGAGGGCGAAGCTGGGGAGATTGGTGAGGGTGTTTGGGGTGAGTAGAGAGAGAAATTTGGGCGTTCGAATGAGGTAGGGGAGTCCGGGCGAGGTTGAGGTAAGACATAGAAGAGAAAAGTCTATCAAAGTCTGCAAGGGGTGATAGAAGGAGTTTTTGTGGTAAAATATAAGTAGGCGATGTAGGAACGAGATGTTCTTCTGCCTACTGTGATGGCATTCATCTATATTTATTCATCTATATTTACTCTTCTATGTTTCGTCCCGGGTCCGCCACTGGACTTATCAGTGAAGCAATGTGGACGGACCCTGCCTTAGATACATGGAAAAATTTTTCCAATGCTGGGAATCGAACCCGGATTGTTTAGCTTCTCAGCGCAGAATATAACAGCTGAGCTATGCTGTTAAGACGATGGTAGTGGTAGAGAGAACATAGCCATTGTATGGCTATTCCCTACAGCGATTGTAGAGAAGGGGACACCTGTCGGCTCGAGTAGGCGGTAGGTGTTGTATGGAGGAGACTTCGTTATCGACTGAAGAACAGTTAGTGAGAGAGATGGAGGGGGACAACGAGAATACAGGTAGTGAGACAGATGGGAGAATTTTCCACATACCACGGCAGTTAATAGTGCTTGGTTTAGGGACAAGTGGCAAGAGCGGGAATGAGAAAAGGCTAAACTGGGGAAACCAGAGAAACGGGAAACCGAGAGAAAAAGTGTCTAGCGTAAGCAAGAGGGAGGATTTCTTGATACAGAAGAGAAAAAGAGACAGCCAAGAGAGGCCGAGAAGTGCTCGATGGAAAATCCTTTTAAAAAGAGCGGTAAAACGCATAGGGCTCCCCCAAAAGTGCAGAAACAGCCGGAAAGGGTGGTACTAGGGATGCTGTTAGGAGAAATCAAGGGGCCGAAAGAAGACGTAAGGGTGACGAAAGAGCAGATGGAAGGTATGAAAGAGAACTTGAGGGTCAGGACAGAGAGATCTGCCGTCCAACGTAAAAAGATACATAAGTGACATTGTGGCTTAGGGTCATTCCTTTAAACCTAGCAATGGAAAAGTCGACCTAAGCGACAATGTCACTTATGTATCTTTTTACGTTGGACGGCAGAGATGGGAAAAGGAGATGAGAGAGCTATAAGCGAAGGTAGAGGGATTAGAGAGGAAAGTGATGTCGGTAAGGAGGGAAAAAGAAGTTAAAGTGAATCAGATGGAAGATAAATTAAGGTGTAGAAGGAAAGGACGGAAAAAAGTATCGAGAAGGTAGAGAATATGATAGAATAGAAAGTGTAGTGTTGTGAAAAATGACAAAATTCTAATCGTTTTCATGGTACTCAACAATCACTGTTTAATCCGATCGAGTTGAGGCCATGAATCCCAACTTGAATTCAGGTTTAGAAACGATTTAAAAGAGTTAGAATATTCTCATAATGAATCTTCAAAAAGTTCTCTTGAAAAACTTGTTCTCAAGAGTATCGTGAAAAACGACAAAATTCTAATCGTTTTCATGATGCTCAATTAATAATCTATCGCGAGTATTGTCGACTCTGAGGGACTTTCCTCTCTAAATATAGATTTGAGTTTCCAGGAGGAAAGAAAATTACCTCTCGATAACCTATCTATGCGCCAGCATTCGAAATCAATTAAAGGAGAATGACGGCTAGACGCGCCTTTTTTGTTTTTTGAACGTTGATTAAAAATCGATTTTATAATATTACTTCTGGTCGAGACGGGTTTCCGATTTGGGTCGGTTTTTTTATTCGAATGCATACCTGACTTAATGCTGATGGAATTTGAAAAACATTCATGCAGAAAAACTCAGATTCCAGGGGCGCAACAAGAACGGGGTTTTGAGTATCAGGACATCCAGACAGTAATTCGAGTACACCTACTTGCAATATGCGTGGGTATCCAAATTGTTAGATGGATAATAAAATTCTACACTAAACGCACTTTTTGGGGGTCTGAATTCCTTTTTTTTTCTTTTGTTTATTTAGTTCCAATTTTTAGGGTGGCTCCCGACACCCACTGTTTTGAGACCCTTGTTGCGCGTCTGTCTAATTCTGTCAACTTTTCAGATGGATATATGAATTGGTTTTAAAAGGCAAAAGAGGGAAAATTTAAAGTTTTTTGATAGCAAAAAAAGGAAAGAAGTAATGAACAATTAATGGTGACTCACCAGTTTTTCCAAAAATCACTTTCGTATTCCCTAAAGAGCGTGAAATTATTCCATGCCAAAAGCGGCGGACATTTTAACTTCCATGATGGAAGAAACTAAATATTGACAACTGCGAGGTGACTGATAGTCACTGAGCGGCATGAAGGCTCAAGCCATTGTCGCCATTTCTATGAAGGCTGTACTGTGCTGACCTCGCTCGGCGATACATAGTTTGGCGGGAATGATTTGAATTGCAATAGAAAAGATAATCGGCGATTTTAAAGATTCATCCGATTCTTGACAAGTTTAAATGATTTCAGTAATATAAATGTATTGTATAATTGTCACTAAAAATAGTGATTCATTTTTTCTTATAATAAATGTGATGAAAATGAAATGATAAAAGATTACTGCGATCATCCTTTTCAAATGTATTGCCTTCATAGAAATGACGACAATGGCTTGAGCCGTCATGCCGCTCAGTGACTATCAGTCATCTCGCAGCTGTCAATATTTAGTTTCTTCCATCATGGAAGTTAAAATGTCCGCCGCTTTTGGCATGGAATAATTACACGCTCTTTTGGGACTACCAAAGTGATTTTTCGAAAAACTGGTGAGTCATGGGTATTTTTTCATTTCTTCTTTCTTTTTTTTTGCTACCAAAAAACCCTAAATTTTCCATCTTTTGCCTTTAAAATGCAATTCTCAAATCCATCTGATAGATTTGTCTTTCCACAGATTTTGACAGTTTTTAACAGTTTATTGTCAATTTTAACTTTCAAATTCCATCACCCTTAAAGTCATTTAAACAAATAAAACTTTTATTTATAATTGATTGCATTTTCATAATAGTAAGAAAAGAATCCAATTGATACTTGTATTATTTATTTCAGGCTCTTTCAGGTCAATGTGGTTTTATGGCAGCAAATATGTATGCAAAGTCAATATTCGGCGAGGACGCTTTGGCCAATTTATCAATTGAGAAGCCCCTCAACAAGCCGGATGCTCCAGTCGTCGGCCATATTCGAATCAGAGCAAAAAGTCAAGGAATGGCGCTTTCACTCGGCGATAAGATCAATTCCACTCAAAAAGGTCCACAGAGTAAAGTCGTTCAAGCTGCCTGAATGCAAAACTTGTTTTCATTCCAAACGAACATACTTTTATCTTCTTTAGTCGACTCTTTGCAGCTCAGTACAGTTGTTTTCAAAAAGTCATTGAACAGTAATAAATGTATGTTGTTTTTCGGAAAAAAATTAGTACGAGCAGAAATGTGCTGGGATTATTGTAATCCTTGATTACATGATTCTTTTTTGATACTTCATGTATTGTGGTTGCAGAATGTAAAAAGCATCCATATTTAATAACTTTTTTCCACCTGATGTTGATGAATAGTAGAGAATTGTTTTTAAATAAAATGAAATAAAATATAATAATGACGCTCCATCGTCCTCTATAAATAGTGAAATTCGTAATTAAATTGTAACAGTTGGATCCAGTAACGTATTTGTTGGTATTTTGTTATTTCTTAATTTCACTTATGCTGCCTGTTATATTAAAAATTCTACGTAACCCTTAAAGAGCAAACTGGTTCCAGGTGTTATCTAACTTTTATTTTAAAAACGGTATTGTTTGACTTTCTCCACCGATTTTTATTATTTCAACAATGTTAATTGATTTATATCTATTCCAAAACCGAAGAAACTCTGTCATATAATGAATAATTGTATTGATTGATGACAGAATAAATTACAAAAACATGAAGTGGGATTACACATTTTTTCAAAGGTAAACCTTTTTCATCTCACAAGAAGCATCTATGAAAAATTTCAAGTTTACACATGCACTGTAAAAAACGAAAATATTTTACCATCCGGAATAGTAAAATCAATCATTTTTTTTATAACTTTACAACTTACTGATTATACCTGTTTGAAGGTTAGGAAATTCTATGAGTTTGTGAATTTACCATTCTGAGCGGAGAAATCTCACTTGGCGCTGTAAGTCATACTGAGAGAGTGTAAGTTTGTTCGCGACACTGAGAAGAGTGAATTTACTGACATTCTTAAAATTATAATTTTATTTAGAATTACACTTTTTATATGTAATTGTACTTTTATGAAATGTGAATTTTAAATATTATTTAAAAGCACAGAAGAATATTGCAATAAAGCATTCCATAATATATGAAATCACGATTTTTCTTTAAATTGTTATGAGTTATATGAAAAATGTAATTTTACGTTCTTAAAATCTTCAACAGAATCAGCATAAATTTACCGGTAGCCATGGCCGTAGCTAGGGGGGAGGGGGCATTGTGGGGCAATGCCCTACCTTAAAATATACCATCAACTAAGACAATATCCCGGAAAATAATTTTTTTTATAATTTAATACAATTTTCTTTTCTCGGGATGCTAAGCGTGGCGACCTAAACAATTCCGAATTAACTACGGTATGTAACTATATCTTTATTTATATACTAATTTATATACTATATATTAAGTAAAATTTTTACTTCCGCCCTACCTGTAAACACTGCTGCCCTACCTTAAATTCAAGTCTAGCTACGGCCCTGCCGGTAGCACCTGTGACCATAAAATAAACTGTTATAATTTATCTAATAAATAAATTTACAACAAATACAAATAAAAATGCTTATCGAGGGTGAAGGAAGAGCATTAAAATACTTTCTTCTCGCCCCTGCGAAACTTAACAAATTTTATATATTTTTTTCGGAATATTACAGTCTTGGCCTTTAGGAAAATGGGCACTAATATGAATTAATGTCGTGACTAATGTTAAAAACATAAATAGAAAATGGGAAAAAATGTTTTAAAATGATTTTGATTAAATTATTTAATATTATAAAAATAATGAAATTGGAAAGAAAAAATTTTCTTTTCGAAATTTTATCATTAGGTTTACATTTTTTCTGTCAATTTTTATCAATATATATTATTATTTTTGAGTAGTGAATAATACAAATATTTTATTAATTCTTCTTCAGTAAAAATGTAGGCAAATATATTTTAAGATTCAATTCTCAATTCAAGTTAATAAAAATAAAAATAAAATTTTTCTTATCTATATATACAGTCTGTTCAACAAGAGCGTGTACGCGATATTTCGAAAACTATTGGAGATTTTTGAACGTTTTTTTTTTTTAAATTAAAGGTCGTTCAAAGGACTGATGCGCGTTTATGATGCCGCTTCAGTATCGCTCGAATCGTCCGAGAGAACGCAAGCGAGTGAAAATGAGTTCCGTTTACGCTAAACGATTTGAAGCCGTCTTTTTGTGTTACCATCCAAAAGGACCAAAAATGTCCGTCACAGCGGCTGCTAAATACTTGAGAAAGTCAAATTCGTTCATTGTGAAGTGGGTTGAGCGGTATAAAGCCGATGGAACTGTCGACGATCTTCCTGAAAGAGGCATATCTGGAGTAACAACCAGCAAGGAGGATAAAGCGATCGTGCAGCTGTTCAAGCGTACCCCTACTCTAGGATTGCGAGATGCCAAGGCTATACTAGCCAACAAGGGAGTCTACATTAGTATCAACACCATTCGACAGCATTTGGCTGAATCGAAGATAGAGTACCGTACCACGAGGCAAAAACCTCTGCTCTCAAAAATCCATAAAAAAAACGAAAGGACTGAAAATCTGCTGAAAATCTCGACCCTGACTGGTCGAATGTCATTTTTTCTGATAAAGCGTCGTTCTGGGTATGGGTTCCCCTAAAGTATGCCTGGTCTACCGCCGGCAGTAGATTTCTTTAGCGAACTGTTAAACACCCAGTGAAGGTCCATGTTTGGGGATGCTAAAAAAAATTGGTGGAAATCATGCGAAAAAGGTGCCAGGACATTCTGGACAACGATGGGGACTGAACCATTTATTAGGTAATTGCGCATTAGTCCTTTGAACGTCCTTTAATTTAAAAAAAAAAAAACGTTCAAAAATCTCCAATAGTTTTCGAAATATCGCGTACACGCTCTTGTTGAACAGACTGTACATGGATGTTTAAAATTATCTCTTTAAATTATCCTATTATAAAAAGAACATGCATTTTAGCTAACTTCATAGCGTTACCTTACTGCTCACTTCATGCGTAACCACTGGTTACGCATGAAGTGAGCAGTAAGCCTAATGACGTAGCGTACTAACCTCAAAATATTTCAAATACGAAACACGCGCGCTCAAGCGCGCGATCGGGCTCGTTATTTATATAATAGATCAGTAACTCTACATAAATATATCTTGTATACATTTTATTAATTTCAATTTGGGTTATAACGCCAGGCGCACCGTGTGCGCTTGGCTTTAGACGTTTGGAGCGGAGATGTGTTGAGGTGTACTACACCGAAGCCGGGAATCGAACCCGGGTCGTCTTGCTTCTCAGCCTGGAGTGTTGCCGCTGAGCCATGCTGTTGAGACGATGGTGATGATAGGGAGGACATAGCCACTGTAGGCTATTCCCTACAAGTCCAAGACTGTAGCATTTCCTCATAATAGAAATCATTCGCAGCGAAAACTGTTATACCGACTACGTCTGGTTCTTTGCGATTTTCGTATTTATTTTGAATATTATAAAGTTTTTTCGAATTTTGGCGAGTTGTAGTGCCAATCATCGCTTTGTCGCGTTTAATATGATATTTTCTTGTGTGTGCATTTCCTTACCTCTGTTTTATTCTGATATGATTTAGTTTTGTTTAATTGGGAAATCAAGTTCGCTCGCACTGTAAAATTTTAAATGAAATTCCCTACTGCAAATTCCTATATAGTTGCCTATAAAGGATCCCATAAAGTGACCTATGCAGGTATCTTTATAGGATCCTGTGTAGGATCCTACGTGGGTGTTACCTTCCAGGTCCCTATAGGTAGTACCTATAGGATTTGGCACAGGATCCTATATAGTTTTTGGCACAGGATCCTGCGTAGTTTCGTAAATAGGATCCTATGTAGGATCGTAAATAAGATCCTATATAAGATCCTATGTAAAATCCTATACAAGGTCCTAGAGAGATCCCACATATATTCCTATATTTAAATTCCTACCTTTTGACCTACGAATGGACCCTACGTTAAAACCTAACTAGCAATCATTATTTAATTTTATAAACTTAAAAAATTTTTTTGATATTGATAGTTTAATCTGTATTGAATCTGTATTCTTATTATAAGAATGAAGAAAAAACAGGATCCAAATTACAGACAAGAATAAAGGTTTTAACATAGGGTCCATTCGTAGGTCAAAAGATAGGAATTTAAATATGGAAAGCTGAAGGTTCTTATATAGGATTTCATATAGACGCAAGTCGTAAATTTGAACGTGGGATTTTTTGTAGATTCAAGTTGTAGGTTCCTACTTAGGATTTTTATAGGTACAAGTCAAAGATTTCTACATAGGAATATATGTGGGATCTCTCTAGGACCTTGTATAGGATTTTACATAGGATCATATATAGGATCTTATTTAGGATCCTACATAGGATCCTATTTACGAAACTACGCAGGATCCTATGCCAAATCCTATAGGTACTACCTATAGGGACCTGGAAGGTAACACCCACGTAGTATCCTACACAGGATCCTATAAAGATACCTGCATAGGTCACTTTATAGGATCCTTTATAGGCAACTATATAGGAATTTGCGGTAGGGATTAACGCGACTTTCGGCGAAGAAAAGTATCGAGGGAACTTCAGAGTTAAAACAACTTCCAGTGAGACATTTGTTTCTTATGCTATTAAAGGAATATTTTTGGAAATTTTTAGATCAATTCAATAAAAATTGACGGAAATATCCATTATTTAAGAAAGTACGCGACGCCGTCTACAATTGTACTGTAAGCTTTTCAACGTTTGCCTGTACTCTCGTCAGTACTGGTCTATATAAAGGATGCGACGCGCGCTTTGTTACATAATGGATATTTCCGTCAATTTTTAATGAATCGATCTAAAAATTTCCAAAAATCTTCCTTTAATAGTAAAGAACAAATGTTTCACTGCAAGTTGTTTCAACTCTGAAGTTCCTTCGATGCTTTTCTTCGCCGAAACTAAAAAAACACGCTTATCGACCGGTCTCATTCTGCAATTCGATTTGAATAACATCCATATAAAATTATAGTGCATACATTTTATGTTCCACAAATGTGCATAACAATCTGGAGAACAAGTTTTATTTACCACACAGTATTCCCAACTGATGAATTCGTGGTAAAAACAAAAAATCGAAGATCTCAAAATTTTACTTTTACGACACGAAAACACCTTTACTGACACTAAACACGTATATAGGCACGTGTCAAACTTCGCAGCAATCTAGATGGCCACTAGAGCCACTTACGGTAATTTTTTCAGATTTTTCCTGGCACATGGATTCAGGTGACACTTATTTCAAATTTTTCCTGTTGTCACGAATTGCCCCGGTCTCTCCTACTTTATTTCATTATTATTTTTCAATTTGGCACGCGACTGTAAGAAATACTCCTTGATCGATAGCTTGATCCACGAGAAACCTACATGAGAGTGTAGCGCTAAAAAGTAAGCAAGAGTGTATTCGCTCAGTGCGGAGCAGACGCAATTGCTCGGAGTTAATGCACACACTGCATGGAGAAAAATTGAAGTCAGCGGTTTTGTAACATTTACACAAATTCTTTAAACAAAACTTTTATTATAAGACAGAGTCCAAAAATACGGTAATCATTCCTAAAAAGATCAATAATGATTACCGTATTTTTGGACTCTGTCTTATAATAAAAGTTTTGTTTAAAGAATTTGTGTAAATGTTACAAAACTTATATCATATCCGGATGAATCCATGCCAATCCGAAGCAGGGCCGTAGCTAGACTTGAATTTAAGGTAGGGCAGCAGTGTTTACAGGTAGGGCGGAAGTAAAAATTTTACTTAATATATAGTATACCATATAAATTAGTATATAAATAAAGATATAGTTATATACCGTAGTTAATTCGGAATTCTTTAGGTCGCCACGCTTAGCATCCCGAGAAAAGAAAATTGTATTGAATTATAAAAAAAATTATTTTCCGGGATATTGTCTTAGTTGATGGTATATTTTAAAGTAGGGCATTGCCCCACAATGCCCCCCCCCTAGCTACGGCCATGATCCGAAGTATGTTTAAAGATGGCTATCCGAACGAATCCGAAGTCAGCCTATAAATTCCTACCAAAATCAAACCGAGGCAATCCAATATCAACCTAAAAATTCCGATCCGCATGAATCTGAGCTAATCCGTTTCAGCTATCAGTAACACTACAGAAAACTAATAAACAGAAATAAAAAAAAGTCTTGTAAAATTTTGCACTTATGATTGTACGTTAAAATTGATGATTTTATTAATCAGTGGTACAACTTTCGATTTAAATAAACAGATAAGTTTATTCGAATAGGCCTCTCAGACAAATTGAGATTATTATTGACCCCGAATTCATTCGAATTGAAGTCTTCGGATTCATTCGGTATGAAACTCTTCGGAGAAGCCTCGAATTCGTTCGGATTGAATATTCGGATTAATTCGGTTTAAAAAGTTTCTTCAGATGAGTCTCAGATTTATTTGGATTGAAACTTCGCATTCATTCGGTTTAAAAACTTTCTTCGGATTACCCTCGGATTCATTCGGATTGAAATCTCAGATTCAATCGATTTGAAACTCTTTTCAGATGAGCTTCAGATTCGTTCGAATTGAGTATTCGGATTCATTAAGTTTTACGAATGAGTCGCGCATTCATACGGATTTAAAGTTCGGAATTATTCGAATTGAAAATGTGAATCGGAATGACTGGAAATAATGATTCAGATTCACTCGGATACAGACTTCGCATTGGCTCGGAATACCTCGGACTGGCTCGGATTGGAGTATTATCGGAACCTTTCGCAAGACTCGCAAGAGTTACTAAAAAATTCGTGGGCTTGGAACGACCGCGACCAAAAATAAAAAAAATAAATTTAATATATTTTTACTTTTCCGATAATATAGAATATAAAAGACAAAATTAATCTCACAACCTATAATTCTTTTATTGACATTTTGAATTTTTATATATTATTGCTTCCTTATAGAGGAAGCTTTGTAGTGGTGACAAAAATCCAGTTTCTAAAAAAGGTTTTTTTGAACATATTTTAAGTGGAATATATCTAATATGATGTCCTAAAAAATTGTCCGGATGTGTGTGTGTGTGTGTGTGTGTGTGTGTGTGTGTGTGTGTGTGTGTCACGCTTTTAACGATCCTGCAATATCTTTAGAACGCGTATAGATAAATTGATGAAATTTGGCATATTTATTCCACTATTTACCAAGTTGAATTTTTTTACAATGGTTTACCAAAATATTTAATTTTAAAAGTTTCGTGTACTTTTATAATTTTCGTAAAATTCATTTTTTCACTATAACTTATCAAATATTCAAAATTTAAAGTTGATGTAAGAAAAAAGAAGATTCCTTTCATCGAGACGAATCGATTGACCTGTATATTATTAATGCATTTCATTAAAAAATAAGGATGTTATAGTTAATTGTATTTTCAAAAATTAATTTTTCAACTATAACTTTTCAAGTAATCAAAATTTTGACCTGACGTAAGGAAAAGCTTACAGTACAATTGTAGACGGCGTCGCGTACTTTCTTAAATAATGGATATTTCCGTCAATTTTTATTGAATTGATCTAAAAATTTCCAAAAATATTCCTTTAATAGCAAGAAACAAATGTCTCACTGGAAGTTGTGTCGAGATGAATCGATTGACCTATATCATTAATGCATTTCATTGAGAAATAAGGAAGTTATAAAAAATTATTTTTTAAAAATTCAATTTTTCAAATATAATTTCTCAAATAATAAAAATTTAAAGCTGGTGTTAGGGAAATGAAGATTCATTGTGTCCAGACGAATCGATTGACCAATAAGATTAATCCATTTCATTCAAAAATAAGAAAGTTATGCTTTATTGTAATTTTCGAAAAAGAGTTTTTCGAATATAACTTCTCAAATAATCAAAATTTAATGCTGATATAAAGAAAATTAAATACCTAATGCTTCCTCTATGAGGAAGCAAATCATATTTGCTTACAGGAAGCAAAGTGCTCATTGAATGAGCACAAAAGTTGATACAACTTGACAGCTAGTTAATAGTTTGAAGGATCCTATACATATAGTTTCCTATTTAGGAATCTGTGTGAGTTCTGACGAATATCTCTACGTAGTAATCTATGACTTTCTCCTATATAAAATCCTACGTTCGAACCTGTGAATTGTCTCTACATGAAATCCTTCGTTCGAATCTGTAAGCTTTCTTTACATAAAATCCTACATAGGATTTTATCCTATATAGGATCCTATACAGGTTCCTGTGTAGGAACCTTTGCAGGATCCTAGATAGTTTAAAAAATATATGTTTAAAAAAATAATTTGCGGGTTCCTTCAGAGGAATCTGCAGCGGATCCTTTACAGCTTTTTTCGCTATGAAAAATCAGAGAAAAATATGCGGCAGTCGGTCCGGTATTAGAACACCCGAACACCTATCTCTACGTATCACATCGGCCCTGTCTTGTGTGATACTTTATTGGGATTTTTGTAAAATATTTCATCTACAAGGTTAGCCGTAGAGTTTAATTGTTAGGGTCAGGGCGTAGAGATAGGTGTTCGGGTGTTCGAATTAGTGATGGGATATCGATATCGAAATATCGAAAATATCGATATTCAGCGTCCGATATATCGATATTTTATATCGATATTTACAAAACGATATATCAAAGTCAATATCGATATTTTTCATTATATCGATATTTTTTTTTAATTATTTAAAAATTATTTATTTCTCCCAAAATCCAACCGAAGAAGCATTTCCATTTTCTCATACAATGCAAATATCTATTCCATTGGATTTCTCCCAAACTTTAATTCTGTCTATCTTTGATTCTGCAAACATTTACGAAAAGATGCACTTTCATTGGATGAGAAAAATTAATAGAAAATCTGCATCCAATAAGAATGCGTATTGCCTTGGCTCTGCCTTAGCTGGGACTCTTGGACTTTGCAACAGATTAGCAGAAAAAAGAAATGGATAATAAAAAATTCAAAATAGTATTAAAATAATACTATTTTATGTATTTTGATACTTTAATAAAAAAAAATTGAATAAAAATGTGTTTCTAAATAATATAATAAATTATTTATTTGAAAATAAAAAAATATCGATAATATCGATATTTTTATTCGATATATCGATAATGTCGATATTTAGTTTCCGATATATCGATATTTAAAATATCGATATATTTTTTTCGATATCCCATCACTAGTTCGAATACCGGACCAACTGCCGCAGATTTTTCCCTGATTTTTCATAGTGAAAAAAGCTGTAAAAGATTCGCTGCAGGTTCCTCCGAAGGAACCCGCAAATTATTTTTTTTTAAATATATATTTTTTAAACTATCTAGGATCCTGCAAAGGTTCCTACACAGGAACCTGTATAAGATCCTATATAGGAACCTATTACAGGATAAAATCCTATGTAGGATTTTATGTAGAGAAAGCTTACAAATTCGAACGAAGGATTTCATGTAGAGACAATTCACTATATAGGATCCCTCTCAAACTTGCCCGTTTCATTTTCCTATAGGGTAGCCCTATAGGGTGGCGAATAGGATCCTACACGGGAACCTATATACGAATTTTCAATAGGGCGGGTTAAAATATTTTTACTTTTCCGATAGAATATAAAAGAAAAAAAAATAAATAAATAAAAAAAATAAATATAAAACTCACAATCTAGAATTTTTTTATTACCATATTAAATTTTTATATTACTAATAAAATAGCAGCATTAAACAAATATTTTATTTTTAATGATAAACACACCACTTTCCGAAAATACAGACATTTAATAAAAAATTCGTGGGTCTGAAACGAAACACGATAAACGATTTAAAATATTAAAATATTAAAATTAAAAATATTGTTTAAAATACTTTTAATTTTCCAATTTCCCAATATAATGTAAAAAATTATATTATTAACAATAGAATTAAACAAATGTTTTATTTTTAATGATAAACACACCATTTTTCGAAAATATAGATATTTATTAAAATTTATTTATACATTGGTAAAGTCTGGAACGACTCACGTTAAACAAATCGGGTTAAAGTATTTTTACTTTTCCTATATAAAACATAAAAAAACAAGGTTAAGCTCAAAACCTAGAATTTTTTTTAATGATTTTTTATTTTTAATTTTTTTATTTTCTTTCCTTCGGGAGAAATTTGCCGGCGCTTTTTGGACTTCCGGAACTTCCGTCTTGAAAGTTTATGTTTAAACTTCTCTTTTCGCGGAAGATCCGGGCCACCCGGCAGGAGTGTTTTGATTTTCTGAAAATTTTTTAAATTTTATTTATTACCTCGAATTTTTCTGTATAATGACTTAGTTAAAGTATTATGAATTGTATATATTTTGAGGAGAAATATACAACTATTTAAATTTTGGTATGATAATAGACAATACAGGTAATATTCATAGACAATATAAAATGTAGTCAGACAATAAATACAGATAATGGACACAAGCAATAGACAAAGCACCTATAGACAGACAATAAACACAGTTATTCAAAAATATTTTTTATTTTTCATTTCGGGGGGGAATCAATCCCCCTTGATCCTTCCCCTGGCTACGGTCTTGAACACAGTTAATAAACAGATATAAGCAAGTGATAGACACAGAGTGTAAAAAGTAAGAATACACAAGAGATGTAAGTAAGACATAAGAAATAGTTCAAAAAGGCTGTAGTTTCTAAGTTGTTTTTATTTTATTTTTTGGAAAAAATTCGTATTTTCTGGAAAAATGAAGGAATAAACTTGCGGCTTTCTTGTATTGATATTTTATTTGAAATGTGCGACTGAAATAAAATTTTGAGCAATTTTTCAAATTTTTCGAATTTTTGGAAAAAAATCAATATTTTCTGACAAAATTGAAGAAAAAATTTGCGGTTTTTGGAGATTTTGATATTTTCGTTGAAATGAGAGAATGGAATAAGATTTTTAGCAATTATTCGATTTTTCGAATTTTTAAATTTATGTAAAAAAATCAATAATTTCTGAAAAAGTGAAAGAAAAAGATTGCAGTTTTTTGAGATAAAGATATTTTCGTTGAAATGAGAGAGTGAAGTTAGATTTTTAGCAATTATTCGATTTTTCGAATTTATCGAAAAAAATCAATAATTTCTGAAAAAGTGAAAGAAAAAATTTACGGTTTTTTGAGATATTGATATTTTCGTTGAAATGAGAGATTGGAATAAGATTTTTAGCAATTATTCGATTTTTCAGATTTTTTAATTTATACAAAAAAATCAATAATTTCTGAAAAAGTGAAAGAAAAAATTTGCGATTTTTTGAGATATTGATATTTTTGTTAAAATGAGAGAATGAAATATGATTTGGGTGCAGTTCCGAGAAGCGTAAACCTCTGATTTTCTTGAGACTCCATATACTTATGTATTTTGATGCGCTGATTACGAAAATGATAGTGAAAATTGGTGACTAGGCATTTTTCATGGTGAAACCATGAAAAAACCATAAAAATCATGGTTTTTTGCGATTATCTCAGTTAATATACAAAATAAAAAAAATGTCTCAAACAAAAGTTGTAGACCTAATCGAAATACACATTTTTTGTTTGAAATATTTTTTTCTGTGAGTGATAGTTTTCGACTAAATCAACGATACAAGTATTATAATCGTATCTCCATTATTTGGTTTCGGTTTGGTACCTACATACGCTCTTCACCCTTTACCATTCCCTTTGCCATTTTCCTTTACCATTCATTTTGCCATTTCCCTTAACCATTCCCTTTACCATTCCTTTTGCCATTCCCTTTGCCATTCCCTTTACCATTCTCTATGCCATTTTCCTTTACCATTCCCTTTGCCATTCCCTTTACCATTCCCTTTACCACTCCTTTTGCCATTTCCCTTTACCATTCCCTTTTCCATTCTCTTTTACCATTCTCTTTGCCACTCCCTTCACCACTCCCTTTACCATTCCCTTTGTCATTCCCTTTTACCATTCCCCTTACTATTCTCTTTGCCATTTCCTTTTACCATTCACTTTGCCATTCCCTTTTACCATTCCCTTTTGCCATTTTCATTGCCACTCCCTTTACCATTCCCTTTACCATTCTCTTTGCCACTTCCTTTACCATTCCCTTTACCATTCCCTTTGCCATTTCCTTTTACCATTCCCCTTGCCATTCCCTTTTGCCATTCTCTTTTATCATTCCCTTTGCCATTTCTCTTTTACCATTCCCTTTGCCCTTCCCTTTAACCATTCCCTTTGCCATTTCTCTTTACGATTCCCTTTTACAATTCCCTTTGCCATTCCCTTTTACCATTCCCTATGCCATTTTCCTTTACCATTCCCTTTATAATAATTTTCTTTTACAATGATTTCCATTTAGAATGTGAAGACCCGTGGTATATGGGTTTTTTTTAAATGAAAATCAATATATTTGATTTTCTCGAAAACTATCACTCGAAGAAAAAAATGTTTCAAACAAAAAATGTGTATTTCGATAAGGTCTACAACTTTTTTTTTTGAGATTTTTTTTATGGTTTCACCATGAAAAATGCCTAGTCGCCAATTTTCACTATTATTTTCGTAATCAGCGCATCAAAATACTTAAGTATACGGAGTCTCAAGAAAATCAGAGGTTTACGCTTTTCGGAACTTATCCTAAGATTTTTAGCAATTATTCGATTTTTCGAGCTTTTTAATTTTTGGAAAAAAATCAGTAATTTCTGAAAAAGTGAAAGAAAAAAATTGCGGTTTTTTGAGGTACTGATATTTTCGTTGAAATGAGAGAATGGAATTAGAATTTTAGCAATTATTTGATTTTTCGAATTTTTTGAAATAATTATTATTCGGTAATTCCTAATTTCCTAATTTTGTAATTTATTACAAATTCTTTCCGTATAAACTTGTACTGTGTTGACACTTGAAAGAAATCCCAAGTTGGATTGTGGCGAACACTTAATTCACTACTGGGGCAATACTGAACCAGTACTGTGCCAGAGTTATTACTACCCTGTTGAAAGTAAAAAGATAGAAAGTCTATCTTTTTGAACCTTTTTCAATCTTCAGGATTGAAATAGAAAGGAAAAATGAATCCAAATGTTTCCATCCCTATCCATACCAATATATTTCTATCTCTTTTCTAATCTACAATAATCTCTTTCCTTCTGAATCTCAATATTTCTATCTTTCTGTATCCTTCGTCTATCTTCACCAATAATTTCCTATCCTCCATCTATCCACGTCAATCTTTCTTTATTCTCCGCCTATTCACACTAATTTTTTTCTATCCCTTTAGCAATCTATTGCAGCGCCTATCTTTTTCAATCTCTACTTTCCTATCTGTGTCTATCCCTGGTCTCTAATCTATCCATATCTATCCTTGGATAATTAATCATTTCAATCTTTACCATTCCTGTCCATCTTTATCCTTATATAGTCTTTTCAATCCTTTCCTATCTCTCTTGAAATGTATTACCAAGACTATCTCTTTCAATCACTATATTTCTATCCATGTATATCCTTAATATAATCATCTCAATCTTTTTCTATCCTTTTTACAATCTACTGGGAAGCCTATGCTTTTTAATCCATACCTTTTGTTTCATCCACATTCGTTTTCCATTAGAAAATAGACATTTGTATTCGCAAAAAAGAAACGTTTTATTTTGATCATAAATTGTACATGCTTTCGTCTAAGACACTTTTCATGAACTCTTACATACTGCCGATATCTTAACTATAGATGGCAGCACATACTTTTAATTTTGAATTCGACTTGCTATTGCTACAACATTCCGCCCACCAAAATTGACAAAATTTTCCTTTTGTGTTAGGTTTCCATAGGTAATTTACACAATTTGGATACTGCTCGTTTTACATTACAATTCACAGTTTTTAATAATACCACCCTTAC
>CAJFCP010023290.1:7501-31648 GCA_904066005.1 Synergus itoensis | reverse complement strand
ACCGTTCTGGAAAAATCGGTGCGTTTTCGCATGGTGATGTGAGAATCACGTTGTGCGATTGACGTGTGTCACACGGATTTTTATCTGAGTGCATGTGACTCGTAACTTATTTACTCAATATTTTTATTCGAAGTCACCTTTCTAAATAAGTATTCTTGCTCATCCATTTACTGATCTTCGCTTAAGTGTCCAATAAATATTCATGCACCATAAAAGCAGCTATTGATTTCAATTGTACGTAAGCAACGAGATACGCTACTTTACTACACATAAATTCTCAATGCAGAAACTCAAGTGTTGTCAGGTGGAATCACGAACCTTGCGATTATTTTCAGTAAGTGGTTTCTAAACCAGCACTACGCAGCTTCTATACCTGTTCGTTGCGTATCTCGTTTGATGTAAATTTATGTAGAAAAGTTGTAACGCATGTTGAGGTGTTGAATGACAGCGAAAACTATCATCCGAGTTCGTACCTTACCAAAGCACTTGTGAACAAATTGTAGAATTGACTATTGGTATTTTAATGCGTACTACTTGAATTTTGATTATGTGGAAGAAATACGAGCCGCGTAATAAAACAGCTTGGAGATATAATAAATAAATCAGAGGGAAAATACATCAACCCTGAAGATCAAGAAGAAAACACTCCTCCTTGGCGTAGTGCGAAAAGTACAATATTATATAGTTGACGCTGGCACACCGCACACTTTTTGCAGTTAACACTGGGTTACCGCACAAGCATCTTTTTTTAATAAATCTACACCCGAAGAGATCCGAATAGATCCGAAGATACTCGAAGAGGGGCGAAGCTATCCTTTCTCACAAGAATATATAGCGAAAGTTAGAGACAGATGGGCTAGGAGAGGAGGAATAGTAGGGGGCAACAGGGAGAAAAAAATGTCGATATAGTAGGATGGGAGAGGAATGAGGGGGCGATAGAAGAAAAGTTAAATAGTGTTGGATAGTAAGGAGAGGAGATGATAGGCATGGGGTAACAGGGGGAGAAGATAAAATGCGACGTAGTAAAGGGGAGGGGGATATGAGAAATATGGATCAACATATGAGACTGTATAGTTGAGAGAGGGGCCGAAGGGGGAGAGGGATGATAGTAGGGAAGATGGGAGGGAGAGGAAAGTAGGGAGGTGCTTAGAGTTAAGGAGCAATAAGGAGGAGAGGGTAGTAAGAGGACAAGGCATTAGGGATATGGGGCACGTGGTGGACGAATAATTAGGGACAGCAGCAATGTGGGAAGGGGGCAATTAGGATTATGTCTGATATGGGTTATGATGTGGAGCATCAGATGAAAGTTTTTAGTAGGGAGGGGGCCATCATGAATATTGAGCAAGAGGTGGAAGTTAAGGGAGGGTAAACAAGGGGAGGGGGCGCTGAGGGATAGGCGACATGGGAAGGACAGAATGAAAAGATAGTAGGGCCCGCTGAGTTATGGAGCAAAAAGGGGAAGAGTGTAGTAGGAAAAGGGACCATCAGGGGTATGGAGCGCGAGGTGAAAGAATAGGAGAAGAGACAACATGGAGAGGGGGCGATGAGGGATAAGCGACAGGGGGAGGATAGTATGGAAAGGTGGTAGGCGGAGGGCCGACAGGTATATAAGATGAGAGGTGGGAGAAGAAGAATGAGTGAGTCCTTACGGGAAGTAGGAGAAACAGGGCAAACTGAAAAAATTAGCGAGTAGTATTCTCTGTCAAGTGGGAGGTCTGCGGGTGAAATAATGATAAGGCGAACGTTAACGATGATGACGACCATCGAAATTAACCGTGTGTCATTTCCTACATTGGCCAAGATGCATAGTTGTTTTTCCCTTGCTGCAACTTCGTTACGACTGTCTGTCCAAGAATCGTCACACTTGTTTTGTCAGATCTTGCATCGCCATTGAAGATCTCCTTCCTGTAACTCAGAGGACCAGATTGCTTGGAATCTCGTCGTTCGACGACTGGTTGTACTGATTCCGCCTGAATTTCAACAGAGTTTTAATTATTGTTTTTAAAAAATGTGTTGAAATCAGATATTTGTCTCTGGAAATATTTACACGGCTCATAAGCCTCCTTCATGAACGGATTCCTTTCTCCTTGTCACCTATGTCGATAACAAAGCTTGACTTACCTCCATACTTGTTAATTCCGAGCACGATCTTCTAGTTTGTGATGAAGACTTAAGAGCATGAGTGTTTCTGAACATTTACTCACGCCAAGCAGTTCATAAATCGCAGGTACGTGTCACGTTATTTTTTACAAGTCTGCCGTTCTCACTTGAAAGCTGAGAACAATGGCCTTGTACGTGCCAAGATGACCATGTCCAAAATTATGAAAATTCGAAAAATGTTTGCAATATTTATAATAATTTTTTTAATTTGCGGATGAAGAGGGACTACTTTGATTTATGGTCATTTTGTTAGACTGTTTTCAATTATGATCTTAGATGATCTTTAAATGTTGAATCTTTTTTACAAGATATTTTTAATTAACTCTATAGTTTTTCGTTCTGCTTCTTCATACTGAGATCGTCTTATTGTAACTTGAATACTCCTGATAAAATTACGCGTAACTAAAGATGCTTGATCCGGATAACTAGGAAGCATCTGAGATTTATTTAAGTCTCTGGTAAGATGAATCTTCAAAAAATCAAAAAACGGAGTGAAAAAGAGGTTTTGTACTTTTAGCATTTTTCTCTTTTTTAAAGAACATGATCTTGAAGAGAAAATAATTTATAAAGAAAATTTCTCTAAATAAAGAGAGACTGATTGAATTGAGGAGTGTAATTTAAAAGAAATTTAAAAAACTATAATTTGAGGGAGGCTTTACAGTAGGAGGTACTAATTTTCTTCGAACAGGAATCATAAAAAGAAATCATGCGATGCATTCTTCACCCTCGAAATTCGCCTTCAGGGTGGAGAGGCTCGTTTGAAAAGATAACGCGTTTTTAATGTGAGTGGTCAGCCGTCGCAATCAAACCTCAAAGGAAATAGAGAGAGGAACCTTCGTTCTTATTAGTGCGGTTTATTTTCCGATTATAATGCTCGTTTAATTATCTCGGCCCTGCAGTTTAATGAAGGGAATCAATCTTACTCATGAGCGACTCATCTTACTCTCATCTCGTCAGTCAAGCCAGATATCGCCATTCTGACCTTCGGCAAATCCCACCCACATATTTAAACACATTAATCTAAATAAACATCTCTTTTTGATTTTTCTCCGAAATTCAATTGTTTATTTAAAAGATACTATGTGTTAACAATATCCATTATTTCAAAGAATGCAATTTCTTACTTTCATATGTTGTATATCTTGGCTGGATTCATAATTATCCAAACCATTTGGTAAATTCTCTTCTGATATTCTTTTTTCACTTTCCCCAAAGAAATCTTTCAAATTCCTTTTTAGAACTATCGATATTTCCCCCATTGGGTTCACGTTTTCTATACGATATTTGAGGACCTGCTTTTACAGATTGCGGTCCACCTATTATTGATAAGATAAATATTATAAGTAACATGACTGTCAAACACTTCATATTTCTTTCCGGTGGTGTAATTTGTTGGTAGACGTTCAGGAATGTTCCCGAAAAGGAAATATAATTATGTATTATAATATAATTTTGAACTTAAATGTTTGAAAACTTTTTGAAATTTTAAAGAATTTTATTGCAGAAGTTTGAGGTGTCATTACCAATAAGTTGAGAAATTTAAGGGTCTTGAATTTAAAATTTAATCTCTTTGTTACGCTCAGGAAATATTAAAATTCAATTTTTTTTACAATTAAAGAGAAATTATAACCGTTTGCAAGCATCCATGTTGGAAGAAAAAAGGTAGAAGAGGATAGAAATTTTTGGATAGAAAAGGATAGAAATTTTCTATCCCTCCCAAATGAAAAAGGAATAGAAAAATATTGGCATGGATAGGCGGAGAATAGAGAAAGATTAGCGTGAATAAGTAGAGGATGGGAAATTATTGGCGAAGATAGACGAAGAAAACAGAAAAATAAAAATAGTAAGATTCAAAAGGAAAGGGATTAAAAAGGAGATACAAATAGATTGGAAAGGATAGGGGTGGATACATTTGGATTCATTTTTCCTTTCTATTTCAATCCTAAAGATTGAAAAAAATTCAAATAGATAGACTTTCTATCTTTTTACTTTCAACGGCGATTGAAACAGATGAGATGCTGAATCTCACAAAATACTTACAGAAAGAGTTATTTTATGTTATAAGCTGAGAAAGGAAGCCTAGAAAGCTTATGAAAGCTGAACGAACTTTAAAGTCTAAGTCCAAGACGCTCTTCTTCCATTTATATACAATAGAGAGATATATCAAATAATTGATGACCTTTAACTTATCGACCATAATTAAAGTTCAAACGCAGTGTTTTGCGATTTAATTTGCTTTAATGAGACGATAAAAATATACTTAAAAGATAATTCTTAATCACACAAACAATTACTTAATATAATCTAACTCGTGTTTATTTTTAAATATTTTCTTTTTTTACATTCATCATTTTAATTTACGATCGTTTTAAGTCGGGTCTAATCCATTAGTTCTATAAGGGATGATAATATATTAAAATGTTTAAATTAATTAATTTATTTATATTATTTATATTATTAATAAATAAATTAATTAATTTAATTAATTTCCCATGTAAGATCGGTATAGAAAATATCGCGCATGCGCAGAAAATTTTTTAATATATTAGAGAAGATTTTTAATATATTAGATCTTTTGCAAGTCCTCTGTTTTGTTCTTTATCGATATGAAAGATCCTATTTATTGGTAGGGCGATATCGATAATGAAAAGAAAAATATCGATATTTCGATATTCTCAGTATTGATATCCCATCACTCACGTTCTATTCGATAAATACGTCGACCTTTGAATCGATTATCGAATAATACTCACCATCACTGTTTTTCGAATTACACTGTAACCTCGATTCTATCAACCCAGTTGTACTGAGTCCCTAGAACTGTAATCTAGGTTGAGGAGTGTGAAAAGCAGAGATAGAGGGAACGACGAATTTGGCAGTATCGTAGCCACAAAGCGGGCAGTACCCTAACTAAGCAGAAAACTTCGTTAGTTCGCTCCACTTCACCAGAGTTCGCTTTCAGTGTTTCACGCGAAAAGTAACCAATCAGACACAATGCAAGACGCATGCGCAGTACCGCGCAGTACCGCACTAGTTCATACGTCCCTAACTGTTGACGCCTTGTAAATTCTAGGAATCAATTCACAGCAAGTTCAGACCACGCCTAAAGAAGCCGTAAAATCGGGGTTTTAGTGTACTAAGAATAAATCTTTTCCAGTGAACTCTTGGTATAAATTATTCCAAACTAAATATCCAACAATACAACGCCATAAAAATTATTTAGAATTTAACATGAACAAGAGACATTGTTTGCGTTTGTTTCCCTTATGGAGAAACGATGTCGACTACATTCGATGGTGTTTCACAATTCGCGTGGGACTTGACTTGATGGTTACGGTGACTCCCCGTAGGTCAGGCTAGGTATACATAAGATATTCTTATGACATCGAGATGCTACTTTAGACGGCGGAGAGGCTCTGGAAGATGTGTAGGTGTGAGTTTTACTCCATGACGACGTCCTTGCACCTTCCCACATGTTCGGAGGACGTTTTATATACAAGAGTCCATTGCAAGCATCACGCTCGTGTGACTGCGAGGTTGTACCTGCACTTAGGTAGACCGTAAATGGATCATCCTTAGTTCTTGGTTCGCCAGATAGCGACTCTATAATGTGTAGACACGTTGTTTCTTTTCGCCGAATGTGGTACTTAAAACCCGATGATTCGCGTTCGAGTCACGATCCGATCGTGTTCGGAATACCATTCGCAAAAATTATAGATATTGATCGCCGATCGCGAAATATGCGTAGTACTTGATCGTAATGTGAAAGACTATATACCACGTTTCCACGGCCATCGGAATCTAAATAACGCATTTATTAATTCCAATCGATCGTAAATCTCGAATCAACGTCGCTCTGATAAGAGGAAATCGGTTCTTATCAGTGTTTCACATTCACAGGTGTTTTTCTTGTTGCAAAGTTGAGTAAATTATTTAACACATACAAGAAAAATCCCCGCGTCGTAGTTAGGAATCCCCTCTTGCTCCTATGTCCACGGCGACATCCGATTGGACGACGAACTGTGGAAAGGGAAACGTGTCTCAGTTCCCGCCGCTTGTGCAGCGGGTAATTTAAAACTATAATTAATGGACCAATCAGAAAAACAAATTTCAAAGTGCAACGATAACTCTAAGTCTAGCTTTAGAATCGTCTCCGCGTCCTTCTCCCAGCTCATGAATGCCGACTTTTTGTCCCCTGGAAAAATGGGAACGTAAATACTTTGATTGCGATCTTGAGCGAACTCGAGCATTAAATGCGACACTTGCATCGAGATAAGTTCAGAGGAATTACGTCACGTCGAATACAGATCTCTCAGGTTTGAAGTGGACTAAACGAGCTGGACAACAAAAGAAAAGGGACACTCATACATTGAACCGCTGGGAATAAACTGCGTCCAAGTACCGACTCGCTGCCTATTTACGCACGCGTGGCTAGGTATACTCGCGTACCCAAGTATTACTTCTTACGTCAGTCGTAAAGTGAGCTTACTACGATCCTAGGAAATCGGTAACGAGTCACTCTCTCGAGCCATATTTTTTTCACCTGTGGCCCTGTCGCCTTACAATTCCTCCAACACATACGCCGACATGTGTTGAGTTGACTATTGATGCGTGCCGACACGTTGGTATATGTCTTGGAGTAAAGGTAAACGAAGGACTGCCTTGGGTTATATAACAGACGTGTTATTGCGATTCATGGAACGGAGGAACAAACAGACCATACCTTCCTTACATTCTCCACATATCATTTGCACCGGAAAACTGTCTGAGTAGTATTTTGAAACCAAATGCAAATGGGGTTAAAAGAAAGGCAATGGGAATAAAAATGATTATTTTAGTGTGTGAAGACTTCCGCAACAATTCCATGACGTCCTTATACACGGAAAAAAATAGTACTGGAAGAATTACCGAACTATTCCGATGTGGCGGATATGAGAAAAATTCGGGAGATAATCTATAACTTTTCGGTAAAACAACTGAAACTATTCCAGAAGAATTATCGAACTGAGATTCAGAGAGACAGATTTCTGACTTTTTCATTCTCAGTTCGATAATTCTTCTGGAATAGTTTGAGTCATGAAGTAGTATAAGGAGACCCAACGCCATGTATTAGACTTGGCCCCAAGTCGTGGTCCCTCTTCCTCAGATTTTCATTGTTTTAGCTAGGGCTGGGTAAAATCGACAAGAAAAGGTATCGATACGTTATCGAGAATTTTGGAAAATTATCGATACGTATCGATAAAAAATCGATAATTCCCCCCTCTTGCGGAAAAGCGTGTGAAATGAAAAAATTTCACTTGAGGATGCAAAATAGTAAAATACCAAGAAAATTGAAATAATTATAGTCAAGAAAATATAGAAATTATTTTTTATTAATAGAACTTCAAATTACTTTTATCACAGTAGAACTTAAAATAATTATTGACTTTGAATCACATTGAATCACATTAGATGCTTGGAAACGTTTTTAACACAGAACGGCAAAAAATGAATGACGAGAGACGAACAAAGAGGTTTACAGACTTAGTTTTCAGCATCCATTTGCAGATATTTATAATTTTGGTGAAGAAAAATTAACATTTCTGCCATTTTTGGATCTAACGATGCTCTTTTTTCCGTTATCGTATTGCCAGCTGAAGAATTAACACGTTCTGAAACATTACAAAAGAATTTTATTTTTTATCGATTTTTTATCGATAACATAAAAAAGTATCGAAAATCGACAAGCATTAAATGTATCGATCCGTATCGATACTTATCGATTCTTTCCCCAGCCCTAGTTTTAGCTACGAGAGCGCCACGGACGGAAAATGGAGGAATTACTTTTGACTATAGTAGCAGACGACAGATAGCAGACGATAATTTTGTTGTCTGCTATCTGTCGTCTGCTAATATGGTGATATCGTAATTCCGCCATTATCCGTCTGTGGCGCTCTCGTAGCTAAAGCAATGAAAATTCGAGGAAGAGGGACCGTGATTGTGGGCTGCTTTTCAGCAGCTAAAAGCACAGGCTGGCACAGGCATTGGGTCTCCTTATACTTCTTCATGGTTTCAGTTGTTTTATCGAAAAGTTATAGGTTATTCCCTGAATTTTTCTCATATCCGCCACATCCGAATAGTTCGGTAATTCTTCCAGTACTATTTTTTTCCGTGTAATCTCCATGAAAGTCACTCAAAATGTCTCTCTTTTACAAAATTACAACTTCGGCAATTCGTTTAGTGACAAAAGCTTACGGAAGTCGTCGACCGGCAAGATTCCAAAACTGTTGCGGAAGAGAAGATATAGAACCGGTGTTCTGTAAATCCTCGATGAGCGGTCGCTTTTTCATCTACCGACTGGATCAAACACACCGGGTACAGTGTGAACAAGCCAGCACGAAGCAGCCTAACAACTTCTTACGCTCTCATCCCAGTAGTCGATGCGTTTTCTCGGTAACTCGAATGAAAACAGACTCGCTAGCACGAGAAGGCTGCCGGTATTGCTCTTTATCAATCGATACGGAAGCGATACTGTCGAGAAGTTACGGGCGAGGCAAAAAGAACCTCCGGGGCAGAACGAACTCCAGTCAACAACTATTCATTCTTACAATATTATCTGCTCATTCATATGGAGAACTGTTTCAATAATAGACAAACGCGGAAGCTAAATCAGTTTTACTCACGATGCCCACTTTGTCCCAATATTCTGTGGACATAAATAATAAACATATCTCCAATAGAGAATAAGCCAATTCTAGATGAAAAAGTGTCAAATTTATTAAAACACGCAGATTGATTACCTCCTATATAATCGATAAACTTGCATCCTAGCTTAACGACTGCTGGTACGTAGTTACCAACAATCGGTAAAGTAGGAAACTGATATACCGGCTGGGATAAGATCGGGACAATTCCAGAAGTTTACTTAAACTCAATAATCACTCTGCACTTACTTCTAAATTATTTAGTAAGTATTAAGTAGACTTCTAAATGATAACTTCATTATTATAAGGTTTTATTTTTGAAAAGAGATACAAGATGAAGGGATTAAAACCTATGCAAACAGATATGTATTTAACAGAGATACAACATGTTAACAATATTTTTTGTAAAAGAATGCAGTTTCTTTCTTTTACATGTTACATATCTTGACTCGGTTCATAATTATCCAAACCATCTTCTAAATTCTCTTGCGACATTTCTTCCAAGTCGTTGTGCCCCTCTTCCAACTTCTTTTCCAGCCCTCTCGATATGTCTTCCACTTAAACGAACATGCGCATACACTTGAGGGTTTTTTGCTTCTACCGATTGTGGTCCACCAATTATCGATAGGACCAAAATGACAAGGAATATGACTTTCAAGCACTTCATACTTCTTTCTTGTGGTATAGTTTGTTGGTAGAAGTTTTGGAATGTCCCCTAAAAGTAAATATAATTATGTAGTGTAATTCTAAAATTACAAGTTTGAAAACTTTGAAATTTTTAAGAAAATTTTTTCAGGGTCGTTACCAAAAAGTTGAGAAATTAAGGGGTTAGTCGCAATCAGAATTTTGAAAATGTCAGTTTTTGGTTTTCTGCATATTCTTACGGTATATAACATTTTAAAAACATATATTGTACAATTTTGAAGCCGGTAGCCGGTCCGAACAAAATTGATTGAATTATCTTTCCTCATCGATTTGCACCCCGTAGTCTTCTACGGCGCAGCATAATACACCGAAAAAAATAGACTGTACCATTTAACACTAACACATTTATGGGTTTTCAATTCAAAACTCAATCTCTTTGTTTCAGGAAATATTAAAATTCGAAATTTTTTGACAATTAAAAAAAAATTATAACCGCTTGCAAACATTGGCTCTAATTTTTTTCAAAGTTTTAAACCCGGATTAAAATTACCTGCTCAAAACTAGTTTCTATAGAGATGCTGAATCCCACAAAATATTTACAGAAAGAGTTCTTTTATGTTATAGGCTGAGAAAGGAAGCCTAGAAAACTTTTGAAAGCTGAACGAACTTTACAGTCTAAGACGCTCTTCTTCCATTTATATACAATGCAGATGTTTGATTTGAACCCTACATATATCTCTTGTGAGGGATAAATCTCGTCGGGACTTCCCCGTTATCTAAATAGAGAGATATCAAATAATTAATAAACTTTAACATATCGACCACGATAAAAATTCAAACGCATTGTGTTGCGATTTAACTTGCTTTAATTAGGCGATAAAAAATATAATGGTTTAAAAATAATTCTTAATCACACAAACAATTACATTATAATCTATAATCGTGTTTATTATTAAATATTCTCACTAGCACGAGAAGACTACCGGTATTGCTCCTTATCAATCGACACCAGGGTTGCACGGTTACGCGTAACTCGAACTTTTTCAAGTAATTTACGTAATTTACGTATTATACGTAAAAAATGTAATTAATGTAAAAAATGGCGGACTTCAAAAGGAGTTAGGTGGGTGGGGGAAAAGATCAGAATATAACCTCATTTATTCCTTATTCTTATACCGGAATGCAATAAGTTTCTCAAAAGTATTTCCAACGAATCATTTTTTTTAACAAATAGAGAACAATAGAGCGTCTTCACGCTTTCGTTGTTGTAAAGAATTAGGTTATGTTTACTTCCTTTGTCGCCATCTTGAAAACGTAAATTACATGTAAAAAACTAGGGACGTAAATTACGTACGTAATTTACATGTAAAAAACTATGTAAATTACCTAAGGTAAATTACGCGTGCAACCCTGATCGACACGGAAGCGGTACTATCGAAAAGTTACGTGAGAGGCAAAAAGAACCTCCGGGGTAGAACGAACTCCAGTCAACAACTATTCATTCCTAAAATATTATCAGCTCATTCACATGCAGAACTGTTTCAATTCTAGACAAACACGGAGGCTAAAGCAATTTTACTCATGCTGCCCACTTTGCCCCAATATTCTTTGGACATAAATAATAAACATATCTCCAATAGAGAATAAGCCAATTCTAGATGAAAAAGTGTCAAATTTATTAACACACGCCTGATTACATAATAAATAATCGATAAACTTGCATCCTAACTTAACGACGGCTGGTACGTAGTTATATATACCAACAATCGGTTTTAGTAAACTCAATAATCACTTTGCACTTACTTCTAAATTATTTAAGAAGTGTTAAACTCACATCTGAAAACAACTTCATTATTGTAAGGTTTTATTTTTGAAAAGAGACGCAAGTTAGAGGGACTAAAAACTATGCAAACAGATATGTATTTTAGTTCTGTATTAGCTCGTGGAAGCAAGGCTTCGTTGATAGTAAGACTAATGGAGGTCAATTGCTCGCAGCATGGTCAAGGACTCGAAGAATCCAAGGCCACTAGCTTACTATACAATGTAGTTGAAGCCTCGGAGATGCGGAAAAGACACTGATGGAGTTACAATGTAAGAGATATCGTCCTGACGACGTTTTCTTTCCAGGAATGTTTCGCGTTCCAAGAAATGGCTTCAAGGGTTTTGTCTTCTCTGTTCGTCAGCTGAATTCTCATTTGCGTAGTGACTTTCTTAACAATGATGAACAAAAAAAAGTATAAATTTTTTAAAGAAAACTCTAAAAAGAGTTCTGTCTTAAAAGTGTAATTTCAGTTATTTTTCACTCGTCACCATCATGAAATTGAACTTGAATCGTTACAGTTTCGAGGACGTGATAGATATGATCAACTTGAAATTTCAGAGGACTAACAAAAATAAACCGATTTTCAACTCTATCTTCTAAAGGAATTCTTCAATCAAATTATCCACTTGTGAAGATGTTTTTCTGATTGGAAACGAGTTTAACATTGTAGGGATACCAGTTAAAATAAACGAATAACATGCTGAGATGATTTTTAATGTTAAAATAAAGGAAGGTAGTTACGCCACTGCATACACGCTACGTACTTATCCCTCTGTAAGTTTGCGTGTGTGGTATGTATATAAGTTACATGTGTACAACAATATCAGTACAGTATGGAAGTTACCGAACGAGATGCCGATCGTTTGTCGTAAAAACGATGCCGCCGAGCGCTCACCAAAGACTGGTTGAGTTTCCACAAACCGATTTGCGCGCCAATACGTAATTGGCGCTAGGGAGCGTGCATGCGGAATTTGCAGGCCCTTGGCTAAGGGAATTGGTGCGGTGCGAAGTGCAAGTGAGCCCTTTCGACTACTCGACTGAAATCGAGCGTGACCACGAGGGTTGCACTGCGGGAGAGTGAATCGACGACTAAAAAAAACGTGATGCTGCGATGCAGAATCGAGCGGACGTCTGTTTTTATTCTTGTAGTCGAGACCGCTGCACGGAAATCAGGTCTTTGGTCTGCGAACGTTGTTTCACGGTCGTTCCTAAGAAACTATCTGAGATCGAATCCACTGACTTGAACGCCGGGGATCAAAAAAGATTATTCTAGCAATGATAGAAGGATGGACAATGCGCGTCGAAACCACCTCAAGGTTTTGCGAGGGTGGAGAAGGAATCGAGGATAGTTCACTTTCCACCATCTGCAAGATCGAAATAGGATGAGTCACTTTCGAAGCATTACAAATCTTTATTCTTTAGTCGTCTTCTTCAATTGTAGTCGACTCTTACAGGGTGTCGATAAATATATTTCCAAAAAGAATCATTTGGTATTTTTTAATTAAATAAGACGTATGAAAAATCCTTTTATTTTTAATGATTAATTCACTCATTCTGGAAACGTAATACGCAGAAAATTTCACTAGAGCTATAAACCTCAGTCTATCTATTATTCGTAACCACACTCGACTCCCTCAGTCCAAAACAGAGACCCCCTCAAATTTCACCAAATTCCTTGCCTCTATAGTCACATCAATTGCGCATGCGTCAGGTCAATTGCGCATGCGTATTGCCTATAAAATAATATTTTTCAGTACTTTAAACTGCGCGCTAATAGCAACCAATCAGATGCCGAGTGCCACGGCATGCGCAGTGACATCACGTGTTTAGTGATAAAGTATATGATATTGTAGGGATTATACATGCAGAACAAATATCGAGTTTCCTCTCTATGTAAAATATATACTTCTAGGCTACGAATGACAATCTGCAAGTCATCTCCTCTCTTCACTCTGCGTAGCGACACCATATTGTAATTTATGGAAAATTGAAATTTAGTAACATAATAAAAGTTATAATGTAACTGCAGAGTAACTGACTGTCCCTTATACTATACACAACTACTATATATAAACCAAAACGTAATACCTCATCGGATTCAGCTTTTAGGGTAAGTTTTTCCTTTTGATTTAAATTCAGTTTTACGGCTTAATACACATTAAATCAATGGATTTGGACGTTGTTAAAAATTATTTTTAAGGCTGTTAACAAGATGAATAATTTAATGAAAACTTTAAAAATTATTTTAGATAAAATTACTGCAGCAATACGTCTTTTAAAGTCTCTGTATCCTCTAAATCTTCTACTTCAATTTATCTACTTTAAAAGATTTTTCACTATCTCGAGACATACTACGTATTATAATGAGATTTATATTAATTTCGTAAAAATGCAAGTCACTCTGCCTAGGGCATTAAAAATTGTACCTAAAGTACTTGCCAATGGACAGAATCGCAAGACTTGAATTAAAAGTAGATACTAAATCTCAAGCCCTTCAAGGAGTAATATTAAAGGCGAGAAAAGGAAGACAACAAGCCGTAACTAACGCAAGTATCAAAATAACCGAGACGAACGATGTGTAAATACGATGCGCGGTTTGCTGCGAAGCATATTCAATTCTCTTATTCAATTAGACTCCTCGATGATGTATATCGTGTTTGGTTACTCGTCCAGTGATCCTCTTCTCTTTTTGCCATTATACATTCGCATGGAAGCTTTGAAGTATGAGTTACTACACTCTGTTTTTGCAATATCCAATTAATCAAAACAGGCCATTTCGACAGTCAGCTCTTGATTTATTATTCCGGTCACTTAACCTTTCGCAAGGCGTACTGGTTTGTCGCTCTGGGGTCATGGAGTCTCACTTTTTTTCAATGTAAACACCATGCAATTTTCTAAGAGACGGTTTCATGTTCTAAATCGGAAATTCTAGCCAGTGATTTTCTCATGGTCGAAATAGAAGGGAAGGTATCTTCTCAGACTTTAGAATCTTCGAGACCACCTTGTAGCAAATAGTCTTGGATCAGGCTAGCTCATTTGCAAATTAGAGAAACATTTTTCTAAAGAGTGATTTAAGTTGTGAAATGAAAATCGAAGATTCGATTTATTCTTATACTAGCTCAGCGGGTGGGACGCCTGTTTATAAAATATGGGACACACGCACTTGGTGGCAACAATGGCCAAATTTTGCATGCCACTCATGAAGATCAGGTTGTGTGTAAGGCGTGGCGCACAAGATGGGTCCTCGACCCTGCGAAGCGTTCAAAAACTAATGTAATTCTGGCTTTTAAAGCTGTCGGAATGCGATCGGACTATTCAAGTTTCACGCCGGATTACGTTCTTACAGGCAGGATTGATTCGCCGGAGATTAACGGCTTACCTTGATCGTGTCTGCTTGTTCTCGGGGGAATCCGTATCGTTACTTCGTATATCCCCTTTGCTGAGGGAAAGTGTATGGGAACAATCACCGTGAGTAGTGACACTGCCGTGGCCTTGAAATTCTGCAAAAGATCGCCTCGGGCGTATTTTTTTCGGGAGAAGGTGCAGGTTTGTATTTGCTTTGTGTTATTATAAAAAAGGAGAGGTTAATCGTGAACACGAAAGTGAGACCTTCATTGGGAGATCCGCATATTTTGCCGACAGTGTTACATTTTTTCAATATGGAGATGAAAACAAAACTGGCCCTCTAGCTGGATTGTGGGAAGAGAGGCTGATTTGATTTCAGTTTGGTGAAGGAGCAGCAATGATGGAGTGAAACTTGGTTATAAAAAATATACTATAATTAGGTATAATTAATTATTATAATATTAGAATGAAGGGATCTGAACGACTTTGGGGGTATTTTTGATTTATTTTAAAGAGAGATTTAATACCCCTCAAATGTGGAGAAAGAAGAGGATATATCCGGAGTTGGTGGTATAGTCAGGCAATCTCGTAACCGGAACCAATGAGGATTTCTCAGTGGAGCAACGCTGACAGTGACGGGACAAAGTGTACACGGTGGCTAGCGAAAAAGGGCGTCACGTTTCGCTTTTCTTCTTGATCGTCGCAGGGATCGACGGGAACAACCTGAGACCACCGCTTACTTCCCAGAAGCATGGAAGTGCCTGTTCACTGAGTTCGTTGCGGTCACACCCACACCGAGGAACCCAGAGTTGCCTAGAGTCGAAGACCACACAGAGCAGAGGCGTCGTTCGCTGCCTTTTTTGTTAGTCGTTTCCTTCCCTCCGCAACGAACCGACGGACGACCTTCACTTAGCCTACACTTCCCGTGAGCAAAAACTGACCGAGATGACTCTTGAAACATCAGAGGCCTGGCGCCCGCCGCCATTGATTTAGTGCAAGCGCACGTATATATCTCGCTAAATTGCCAGGGTGCACGCCAACCGTTGCGTTATGCTGTGTTGCCTTGGTTACACATGAGATATCAGAGAGCGATTTACCTGCTTTGATCATAAGCTATTTTTACATTTTTACCCAGCCTAACGATTTCTGCAGTCGCAATGTGATACCGCAGACTTGATCATAAGGCGGTATCTGATCGATATTCAACAATTATCTCCTTCATCTCATCATTCTTCTGTAATGAGTATATGTGAAAAATAAACCGAATTGATTTCTCTATTGCTGACAAGGGAGATGGGAGATTCGAGATCCTGATATTCAATGTAATGCTTCTTGTTGTCTTGTGGATGTCTTATCTCTATAAAGGATGTATTCAGAGCTCAGTAAGTTCTAAGGTCATCAGAAACTGTGACATTAGACCTGAAGTTCTAAGGGCATCGCATGGATGACTTCGAGTTTTGCGCCAACTAAGAATAGTGATTTGCGAAATATCGCTCCAACTATAAACAGACTCAATCCGCCTGGAAGGGTAACCTTTTCCTTTTGCAGAAGCCTCATTAATAAAGCATACATTTTTTCTATTCTTGTTCTCTAAAGCGGTTCAGTTCGCCTAGAAGGATCAATTTGCTCAGTGCAGGAACCTCTTCAATAAAAGACAAATTTTTGGTGCTATCTGTATAAAAGTTTCTTCTGCAGAAGGTCTAGGTCAGCTGGATCGGTTTCCCGTTACATTTAGTCTCTAAAGATATCCTCTAATGTGCCCCTTAAGTGTGGCAAAGTCACTGAAAGTAGTGTTCGGCGCGTTAAAGGGTTCGAAGCTCAGGCTGCACGTGCAGGTATCCCTGAATGCTCACGCGATGTGCAGATCTATCTATCCATCGTTTCCCTCAACTCGCGAATCACCCGCTATAGAAACGGTCAGCATTAGGAACCGTTTCGTGCACTGAGGTCAACGAACTGATTGAACCCTTCCAGCAATGAATTCCCTGCTAGTGGTAGAAAAGGATCATTCGTCTCTCCGATAAATGATCTTGTTCCACAGGACCGATCTGATTTACGTGAGCATCTATCCACTTTTCTCAAGTTGTTTACAGGCCACGATATCATTCCAGTAGTGAAACCCCTTCTTCTCAATCAGATCTCACCTAAATGGCAGATGCTCCCTACGACCAATAATCAACGACCACGATTAGCCTCGGAGACTACATTTCTGTCCAAGGAGACTTAACTCTCCTCACGTTGCGAGCTTGCAATTAGCGATGCATTATGATAGCGACTCGTCGTGAGACTCGAGATATTCAATTCAATGATAGTGCCGGCGAAACCATCGCAAGTGACAGCCAGCGTTAAACAAGCTTCTTATGCACGAACATGCACATGGAATCAGAGATCAGTTGATAAGCCTTGTAATACTGAATCAGAATTAATGAATATGTATTAGTGACTCTTTTAGCCGTTATTCACTTAGAAGAAACCTTGAATCTTTTCACAAGAAGCGAGGCAATGTTTTTACAATTTTGGCGCTACAGTAAAATAGAAAATACCCAGAGTTGGGATTTATTTAAAAAAAAAGTTGCTGCATCTCTTGTCGATGCATATCAGGATAGATCTATATCCTATCTACTAATCCACGCCCACTTCTTGACCTACGCCTTCGCCTGGCGCCTAATATCCACTGCAGGTTCTTTATTAAAGCTTTTAATTCGCTAATATTTCTTCATCCATTTTTGATTCAATAACAAAGTCTATTTTGATCGCAGGTCACGGTTGGCACCTGCACTTCGAGTTTTATATTGTACAATAAGAGGATGCTTTCACCAATTCAATTCTTTCGGTTCTAGTCCGATAATCACGACGTTGCACTAATAATTGGCGCACCTTCAGTCAAATTCCAATTATATTTAGCGAATATAATAAACTGGATTATTTGCTTATTTCGTAATAACATCTGGAGTAATGCTGATATATTCAGTGAAGAACGTTTTTTTAATTCGAACCTTGAAATATTCACGCACATTGTAATTCTCGCCCAGCTTTATAAGACGTTTAAGTAACCCGGTGACACCTTTGTCGAGTGGTTATCGCAAAGATGTTAATGCGTGGAAAAGACAGTCTTACTTACTTTTGCCAGAGACGCAGATGCAGGCACAACAAGACCTTAAAATATGTTATGCGTTCCTTCACACTGCGCTGTGAGAGTCGTAAGGTAAAGATAAAGGCGCGAAGTAATAAAACCTAGCGCCATTCGAGCGAGTCGTGGGATAATGTTTTTAAACGATCGACAATTTTATCTTCGTCAATACTACCTTTACTTCAGGAAAGGAATTGTAACATCATCCTATAGTACGAATAGCTTTCAAATGAACGCATATCTTTCCTGTTAAATTAGTCTACTCTCAATTCCTGCAATTCATTCGAATACATGCAAAAGCTCTATTAATAATCGTCGTAAAAATCAATCTGCGAACCGGATTTCATTACTTGATATCGAAAGGCAATGGTGTATTTCGTAACTTCCATAAAATTATCGAACTGCATTCCTTTGGGTTAGGAAAGTTTTGCAACTGCTTATAAGAAAAATGCATTTTTTTCCGGAACTTTGTTGGATGTTGCGAGACCTCGTGAAATTTAAAAATAATTAAGGAAATTAAATGTGTTTAATCTCACGACAAGAAAAAAGCATTGGTTCCCGATTTATAGTTACAGAAGACCGAACCCGTGATAAGAAGACTGACGGCGTATATAATCTGGATTCTAGACTCTATATCTGGTAGGAAAACGCGTGAGAAAGTGAGACGGTAAATTCTAGTAATTATCAATGTCCGTCGGCTACTCTGGAGCTCTGATGCGTTGATGCGTCCATTTCGGGCGGGTAGGCTATTAAAATGTTAATAGCCAACCGGGTGACTGACGATGCACTACATTCTGCAGAGCGGCAAACGTTTTAGAATTTAGCTTTAGCCCTTTAGCATCCAGAACCGATCCCTTTAGTCTAACAGGCGAGACAAGAAATGGAGATTAAAAGTGGCACATATTTGCACTGGGTGGACGTGCGAACAAAGCGAATTCTCGGACCAACATAAAATGGCCAAGCGGCGACTAGAATCGCCACTAATAGCTACTTATACTCAGAGTAATAAAGCGAACTGGTCCCCTATCTCATTGCCTAGTCTGGTCAATCGAGTATTTTAAGTTCGGAAATATTCTCATGAATACTTTGATTCTCGAAGGAATATTCTTGTTCCCTATAGAACATTCTCATTCTCGAAAGAATTTTCTTGTACTCTAAACATTATTATTGTTCTCCAAAGAATATTCTTGCTCTCGAAAGGATATTCTCTTTTTATCTAGACCTATCATAG
The DNA here is from genome assembly GCA_904066005.1 of Synergus itoensis. NCBI lineage: Eukaryota > Metazoa > Arthropoda > Insecta > Hymenoptera > Cynipidae > Synergus > Synergus itoensis. The sequence goes on along the minus strand of CAJFCP010023290.1, from coordinate 12,632 downwards.
CTGACGGGAAGAGACGCCATAAGAATTCCTTCTCAGGAAATGCGGTGAAACAAAAGACTCTCGCGGCGGTTTTATACAAAGCTGGCAGCGATCGTCACCTTGTCTTCTTCCTCTCCTTTTTCCTCGTCCTCTCATCCTCTTCCTCTTATTTTTCCTCCGGAGAGTTACGATCCTTACACGCATTATTCGCTCGTACACGTTAACCTGTTAATCCGTTCCCCATTACGAGTCGGTGTGCATACACGTCGCGCGCCTTCCGCTCCAGGTGTATTTCAGAAACGCTCTCAAACGAGACGAACGGCCGGATTCCGCAGCGGAAAGCCAGCCACCGACGAAAGATCTCGACCGCGGAGGGAATACAAAGTGGGAAAAAATCTTCTCGCTTTAATCGCGTCTGACCTTCCTCGAGAGTCGATGCAATGCCTTGTGTATGTAAAATTGAGAGGCTAACCTTGTCCCAGGTCCGGTACCCTGCTGAAAGTGAAGCCTTTTGATTCGTACTCTTATTTATTTATTGGTTTGAAAACAAACAAATCCTACCTGTTCCAATCAGCCGTTTCCCTCTGCGTCTCAAAATCCCTTTCTTGACGTGAACAACTTCGCCTTCCAGCTATAAAAACCCCAAGCAAACGACTTTTTTCAATTCTATAGTCTGGTGCGAGGGGATATTCACTGAGAATTCATGTTAGTCCGTTTTAGTCAGATTACCAAGTACTGCCCCGATTTCTCTGCGACGACCGTAGTGACGACGAGAGACTACCATGACTTACCAGTGACGACTAAAGACGACAAGGGACTTACTCATTGATGATTGACTGTAATCTGGTGCGCGATTCAAAATCGAATTAAATATACCAATAGGAGAATTTCTCCAGCGGTAAGACAAAACAATGCGCGCGCAGGCTGTCCCGTTTGAGAGCATTGACTCATTGGGATTTTAGAAGCATGCACTAGCCAATGAAAATTAAGAAGAAGACTCATTGGGATTTTCCGATTGTTTCCGATTTTCACCGAGTTCCCACGAAGTACGGTAGAATGCTCAGAGACTACCAAAGACTAACCAAGACTTCTACTGACTACTGCTGACTACTACAGGGACGACTTGAGGATTTCGGAAAAGTTAGTCAACGGTCGTCATGAGAATTCTTCGGTGTCCAAACTCGTATTGAGAAGCCTCTCCGATACATATTTAGTTTTATATTCGGAATAAAGCAACAAAACCACACTATATATAAACCAAAACGTAATACCACATCGGATATCGGATCCATAATTAGGATAATATCCAGACAAAAGCTCACGGCTGTTCTACTCTTGTACTCACTAAACGGTATTCTATTTTAGAACCTCTCATATTTATTTATCTAATCCCTATCTGTGGAAGGATCTTTCTCTTCTCTTGGTGAACGGAAGATCCCGCAATTTATTGATCGCATCCTCTCCTTATTGCCAAAGCGTTGAAGGTAATTTTCGAGCGATCACGTGACCAGGGTTACCGCCATTATCGCCCAGCACACGATATCAAGGCGCGCAATCTAAAGTACCGCTAAAGGCTTCTCGAATGTACTTGCAGTAGAAGAACGAGAAGAAAAGTCTTCCTACTTTATTTACAGCGTCCACTCGATTTAGATAGTCTAACTCAGCAGCTGTCAGCCACCAGAAGACTCGACTTGACCACTTCACACTTCCTCACTCACACTCAAAGATATTTTCTGACTCTCCCCTTTTTATAAATTCCCTGCATTGTCACTCTCTTGTCCCTGCAACTATTATCCAATCATCTCATCATCCAAAAAGTGCAGAAAATGACGCTTCGAAAATAATCAGACCGTACAATTGATGTTGCAGAAGACTAAAAGAGAACTTTTCTGTCCTATTTTCTAATTTTCTTCACTCTGCTTCCTCTAGTTGAGCTAAAGTGTAAAATATCAAGAAATGGAACACCCTGTATAATCAGACCTCCATTTCCCTAAACTCGTCCTTAATTCTCGACATCCCATTAATTCTCACTGACGCATTAGAAAGCGGAAACATCCGACAATAGACGCGACTTTTCATCAACTCGTCGTTCTCCTTCACTCGAGCGGTTCCACTCGAGATAACACTCACCCATTCTATTCAGCCAGGCAGCCACCCACGTCCGCCTGACTTCGCCGGACACGGAAATGCCAGAGAATGCGTGCGATCTACAACAATTGCAAATAAAAAACTTGAGCGTTCAAAATGAACCGGATTCTGGTTCAAAGTGACCCCAACCAAGCTCAATTTAAACTGAAGTTCTCCCTGTGCTGTAGCTCGACTTCAAAGGCTAACTCCATAAGATCAGAAAGTACCATGAGCATCCCTCGATATCTTTCCCTGAAGGATGAGTGTATCAGTTCAGCAATGATACCCACATCATCGAGGATACAGCATAAGTTGGTGTAGATGCGCCTTTTCTCTGTCGTGAGGCCGTTCAGTCGGTCGGAGAAGAGAAGGTGGAGAGGTTGATAGAAAACGAAGGTAGATTGGCATAGGTAGAGGTGGCGAAGCGTGATTGCGCCTGTGAGAGCCAGATTAAAAGAGCAAGATCCAGAGAGAGTGAATCGCTGCTGGTAATGGTAGTAGAAGACCATACCAGCAGTGGAAGTAGACATCTTGGCAGTACTTGCAGTTGCGGTGAAGTAGGGTCTCTGGGTCTATCTTTACTCTTATCATACAAATCCTCTCAGTTTCCTCGGCTCTGAGTCAACAACTTCGTGGTCAACAATCAACTTCGTCACAAATTAGAATCAGGTTATGAAAACCCTATGGACACTTCTACAGGAGATTATCTCCGAAAAGTTTAAGAATTTTAAGAGTAAGATAAAAAGGAATTTAATCCTACTTAATCCTACTTCACTCCATAGTCTTCAAACCTGTACGGACGTCTTCGGACAAATCGGGCCTCTTCGAGAGCTTGACTATCAAAAATAGATTCGGAGTGGGGGGAGTATGATTAGCGGGAGTGGACTGTCTTTAATAATAATTATTAAATAAAAATGGAGAAGAATGCTGTTGATATTAGTTCAGAAGAATCTTCCGAGGTACAAAGAAAGATAAAAAGAAGAAATATTCTTCATTTTCCCAACAACATCTTACCCTCTTAAAATTTGAAAGCTACACTTGAAGACGTTAAATATACAATAATATTTACTGGCAGAAAAGTCAGAAATGACTTGGGACAAAAACATTAAAGTGAAGGTAGAGGGTTAGTGCTTTGGATGCGCTAATGGCAGCGCTGAGACTCTGCAGCAAAATGTCGTAACTGTTTTGCTCCGGTGATCTGGGCTCTACCTGGAGGCAAGGTAGAAATGGTCCGCGCACTTCCGAAGAATAATTCCACGGTTTTCGCGATGACTACTTGGGAGGCAAGTGCACAGCAAAGCATGCCGCTTGAATTAACTTAACCTGATGCCTCGTTGCCATATATCTAGACTTCCAGATAATAAAGTAATAAAACAATGACGATGATTTACGCGATCCTACGGCAAATGGGTTTACCTAGATTTTTTCCACGCGAATCTTGAGCGCGTGTCGGCAAGCGAAAGGTGCAATTTATTAATCTCCTGTGCGACACGTATGAGACCAGATGCAGTGGATTATTTATTTACTTTGTAATAAGAAAGATTCTCCGCCTACGAATGGCCTCGAGTCATCTTGAGCGATTATTAATTTTATTTCATATTGTTAAATTGAGTTTAAGGTTTTGAAATTGAATGCAATTTGTGACTCGATATGAAAGAGAGGAAGAGATGAAATAAGAAACTACGAGTGAGAGAATGCGTAAAAGAAAAACAATGAAATATTAAAATAATAAATTCTCTTTGTTTGGTAGTGGTTTGTAGTCATCGCTACCTACAGCAGATCCCTTTCGATTTCTTTTCAAGAGTATAGTACGAGAACGTAGATCACATTTGCCACGGCCTCACGCTATCTGCAGCAGATGCTACCAACGAGTCTTTGAAGATGGCAACGGGGATTGTACCACGGCACTGCCAGAGGACAACTTCAAAGACAGCCGGACAAACCCTCCGGGGTGTAGAGTCATTGTTCAACTGAGTATTCTCGTACGTCCATCTTTTCATTTTTGTCATTAACGCACCATCGTCAAGTAGATGCACGTACACCTTGAGAGACTTCGCACTTTCAAGAGTCTCTTGTATGGCCTTGCTTCTTGATTTATGCAGCGCATTAAGATTTCCTCCAATTAAGCTAAGCTACGTCTAATTAAGATCGATGAGGGTACATCAAGGCGACTCGTGTGTCATCTACTAAATTGGTATCAGTATTATTATTTTTTTTGCATAAATGGATTGACGAGGTTCTATAAATTGAGACTGGTGTATCAACAAAAAGAAATCAAAATTCCTCTTACGGAAATTCACCACCATTTCGAGCAATTAATAAATCTTTCTTCTTTTTTATTCAACTTTCTTCTTCTAGGCTTCAGTCTAAAACAGAAAGCTCTTTACGAAGTGTGAAAGAAACTAGGTGAAAGGAGAAACGAAATCGTCGATTGTCTCATTGTTTTTTAATGTATTCCTTGAGAAACGAAGTAGCGAATAGTTAGTGGGCGTGACATAACTGTAACGGTTTACTGGCGATCTCGTGGCACCCTGTTGCCAGAGCTACCACTTATGGGAGGTCCTCGCATTCATACTGATAGGTCTTACACGTAAGCCAACTCGTAAAGCGCGACACAACCTTCGTCGAGTCGGGAGACATAAATCATCCACACTAGACGATCCCAGATTCAATACGAGCTTTTCAAAACACACTAAAAAACATTACTTGCAGCTATATATATTCTAAAAGGTTCACTTTAATAACCTCAACGAGGTATAATGAATATCAATCGCGTTTCGGTTCAATTTGAACATTTAATTCGAAATCCAGCTTGTCTTGTACTCAGTATTATATAGTAAGTTTAAAAAGACCGCGTTGCATTCGATAGATATGACCATCAGTACATCCAGCATCAAATGATTGGGAAAACATCCACCGCGCCAAAAAGGGGACGCTGCAGCAGCGATGAGAATCGGATTATTTTTCCGACAATACGTTTTTCTATAGTCGCGGCGGTTCTAGGTTTGTTTCATGCTCTTAGAGT